>JAMXBD010002064.1:0-243686 GCA_024138025.1 Combretum micranthum | reverse complement strand
AAATCAACTCGCCATAAAAAAATCCACTTAAGAATAAAAATTGGTTGATAACTTGAAAGACTAAATTTTTTGGAATTTAATTTATCTTTTAAAAGTTAAAGAAAAATAATTCTAATAAGAAATCACCTACTTACAATAACTCAAAAGTTTTTAGTTTTCTTTCCAACAACTTAAAATAAATTTGCCAAGTTACACTTTTCAAACTCCTAAGACAAGTTGTTTTTATGAAAATCATTGTTGAGACATCATTAGAATCATGCATATAATATGAGTTTATATATGTATTAAAATGATTTTTCAACTATATGATTATCTATTTGTTTGTTATAGACTTTTCGATGGAGTAAAATTTTGAAAAGTTACAATTAAAGGGTTGGGATTTTCGGATTGATTCTGTTCCGACTCTTTTCAAAATCAAAATGACTTTAAATGTAAAAAGTAACTTTATAAATAGATAGATATTTTAGAATAGGTAGAAAACGATATCTTATATGCAAAATTCCGAGTTAAAATGAGCAAGTTATGACATTTTTAAGTTGGAATTTCTACAATTCGAATTTTACAGTGAATTTCAAGATAAAATTATAAAATGTAAGTAAAGCTTCCATGAAATGCTCATTCTGGGTATTTCTTTTGCTTAAGTGACAATGAAGGAAAAGCCTTGTATCCCAAAGATTACTTTGATTAGGAGCTTTTTCGCATTATGGCCAAGTGAGTTTACTTCCTTAAGTTTTGTACTCATGTTTGTGCTTGTAGTGCTAGGAGCACTAGAAGTAAGACAAGATAAAATTGGAAAGTGCATGTGACTTATACTAATTGTTGAAATTATGTTAAGAATATTGAGGCATGAATTGTTGTTAATTAAAAGTTTGATATATATATGTATATATATATATTGCCATGTAAATTCTATGATCGTGTCTAAGATAGTTTAATTATATGAAAGAATTTAATAAATGGATTCATGCATAACATGTAGTGAGTCACATTACATTCACTATTATACACTTGACAGGACGATGGTATAATAGTGTTGGTTGGTATAACTAATAGTATTTACGCATTGGCAATGGTAGCTGATATGATCTATATGTTTGGTATTGACGAGTAGTAGCTGATAGAATCTACATGTTTTGTGTTGGCATATAGTAGCTAGTATAATCTATAAAAGTTTTTATTTTAAAAAGTGTTGGTCGTAATTGGTTAGTATACCTAACCCCAAATGAAGGGTATAAATTCATTCAACATAGTTCTCGATAAACCATATAACTTGCCTGCTCACGTGTTTCATGCATCACATATGCTTGTCTAATTATAACTTGTTTGATATTTTGATTTTAGTATGATAATTTGGGAATATTCTCACTAAGCTAGTTCAACTTGCACTCCTATAGATTTTTGTTGTCACATGAACATATTTTAATCTACCTGAGTTACCTTTATACCGGGTTAACCACGCTTTTGGGGAAATTCGGTTAAAGGCTTTAGATAGAAATTCTCTTAAAATCTTTTGGCTATAGAGATTTATATATGTAAGATTTAAATTGAATTACAAATCCTTGGACATTTATTGGGAGAATGCCCCTAAGTTTATGTCAAAACCTTATTATCATTAATCTGGTGGACATATGTTTATCAGTTTTTGTATATTTTATATTACTACTTAAATAACATATCTCATCGACGTCTCCTATTACTGTGTTAGATGCCTTACATATAATATCGAGATTTTCATGTGACTAAGGTAGTCATTCTTAAGTTTTAATATTGCACGTGGTGGAGTGCCACATTTAAGGTACCTCTTGGGGCGTGACACATGTAAAGTGCTAATAAGTTTGAAGGGTTAATTAAACTTTCACGTCTCTAATGATTTGAATGAGATTTTTCATAATAAGGTTAATATTTCTAGAGTGTAAGCCTAATTTATTAGATGCATCTACTAAAGTGTATTATATGCATAATTAGATCTTTATAATTGAACAAATTTATGTGTCATTTTGAGTATGGAACTATATGATTTTATTGGATTAAGATAAAATCTAATTAAGGAATTCATAGAGCAAACAGGATGTCTAATTGACAAGTATGTTAATCGATTAAATGTAATGTTATTTATTTGATTAATTGGGAAAATTCCAATTAATTAAGGATCAATGATTGTGGATCTAAGTGATCTCTAATACAGTTTACACTGGGAATTTTTATGGTGCAAATATATGATAATGAATTTCACTATAAATTGTATCATTTATGCATGATAATATTTAGGGGAAGAAATGTCTAGGTATATTATACATATGTGTGAATACGATATTTCCTTTTATTAGAAAACAACTAATAATTATAATAATAGAAATTTTATTTAGATTAGCTAACTTAACAATCATTATTATCTGTGCTTGCGATCCTTGCAGAACAACACCTAATCTTATTGGCTATATTATACTTGGTAATAGGTACACTAGCCTACTTATGAGTGGTTAGAGGCCATCTCCAAATTTGATAGTGGAATGGTCATTTCTCATACCACTTAAGAGGAAAAATTTGATAAAGATTATCGGAGTGATTGATGGATAAATAACCAAGCTATTGCTATGGAGGGTATGGTGTATGCCTTACTAGAGGAAATTCGATAAACATATCCATAACTCGATTTAAGAAATCATGAGGACAAGCACCAGACTAGGGAGGAAGAAGAGGGAGAAAAAGACACTCTTCTCCTATTGAGAAAATTGAACTCATGGCTTTGCTTCAGGAAGATGTATGTAATAAAAAAAATGAAAGATTTCAAGAGAAAAAAAGAAAAGACAAAGAGGCCTAAGTGACCATTGTTGGATTCATGGCCTCTATTAAAGAGGAAGCTATTGCTCCTCCAACCTTAAGTTCAACTGCTAAACCCAGTAGTACTACTCAAGAGGCTATGTAGGACGTTAATCCTACTAATCTACCAACCAATTCTTTTGATTAAGCAAACAACATGTGCAAAGACAATGTTTTGAACATTTACTTAGGCATAAATGCTTAAGGATTCTATTCTTCTTTTATTTAAAATATAGGTTGGAATATGGACCGTGACTTTATACATTTTCTACTATATAAATGAAGAATGATTTTTCCTTTTTTTTCTCCCCATTTTTGTTATGTTTGTTTATTTATTAAATGTTAAACTACCTTATCACTCAAGTGTGCTAAGCTTAGGTGAGCTTCGTGTACTTGGTTGAGAGTGAAGCTTGACTTTAGTATCTAAGTCAAGCGTGAAGACTTAGCATAAAGAGATCTGAAGAGGTATAATGGTAAGAGCATTATAAAAATTGTACTTGATGGGGTTCTTCTGTCACGCCCAAAATAATATTCTAAACATGACAGTCCACCATTTATAATATTAAAGCTTAAGAATAATTACCTTAGTCATGCAACAGCTTTGATATTATGCGAAAGGTGTACTTACACGACAATGGGAGACATCAATGGAGTTATGCAATTTAAGAAGATAGCAATAAATAGCATACCAGAATTCCTAAACATAAATTAATAACTTCAATGATCAAGGTCTTACAACTCAAAGGGGCATACCTTTGCCAAATTCTTATAGATCATCAAGTCTTTTCAAAAGTAATCAAATCTAACTCATAAGAAACTACAAAACTACATAAGGAAAAACCCATGGAAGTTTACTCCCAAAATCTTCATGTAAACTTCATGTAAAGGCTCATCGAGTCATAGCTTTCCTTACCTACGGGTAGGTCCCCCTAAGGTAGAGCAAAAAATACTCTTGCATCAAAAAGAATCTATAAGGGTATAAGCACAACTTACTTAGTGAATGAGTTATAGTAATAACGTGCCCATATATAGAATATAATCAAATCAAGTTTGTTAATCAAGCATATGCAATATAACACTCATATTATTAACAAATACATACAACTATTCAAAAATCATATGAATAATGGATTTACGCCATCTATATCAAGAGTTAGGGAATGCTTTGAAAGATCAGACCCATATGATCACAAGTTTTAGTAGACTTTTAGGCCCCTACCAACCACCAATTTTAGTAGACTTTCGGTTCATACCAACTACCATTACTAGTCTCCGAACTTCTCACTCAAAGCAATCGATCCAACATGGCTCCTTCATGAGGTCGTATTCCTTGAACAAAGTAGTTCCTCGTGCTGAAATAGGGCACATTGCCTATCTAGTCCCACACATAAGAGTAGTAGCGAAAAAAAATGGGACTTGACTTCGTGTTATGCATGAGTCCAACTGAGTTATTACCCATTTTTTAAAGTGATCGCCAAGATTCACATAAACATTTCCATGATGTAACAGAATAAAAATATTAATCAGCAACTCAAGTTCTGATATACTCATCTTTCATTTATCAAGCACCATGAAACGCAAGTATGAACCTATGGTGATCCCACATGCCAATCCATATTTATCTTTTCCTTATATTTTAGTGTTTTTATTCTACAAACACATATAATAATATGTAAAGCAAGAAAGCAAACTCATTAAGCCATCTTGAAATCTTCTAGTCAAAAGAGTCCTTCAGAAACGAGGCCTTAAAATCCTCATCACTTAGACAAAAGAAATATCCAAAATGAGTATCTTATGTTAGTCTTACTCAATTTTTCTAACTCTATCAACTCTTCTCTAGGTAATTTTCCCCATTACTAAGTTTAAACTTTAAAATGGTCATAAATAAGCATTTTAACTAAGATTTTTGTGTACAAGTAGTCAATTTCTACCTACTTCAGATGTTATATTCATTTACAAGGTTATTTCAAGCATTTAAGGTCATTTTGGTCTTAGAATCCCTAAGTTCACATTGCGTCCATATTCATAGTTAGGTTCATGTTGACACTCTTTGCAAGTTTCATATAGACTTTCTATGGCAAGTATGTTTGTTATTTATATTTTGAACACAATTAAAAACTCAACAGCTCATAGCATATACATAGTCCTAGTGATGTTGTTCAAAATAGAATTTTCACTAAATAGTCTTTGCAATAGTATTAATAAAAGCTTAGGCTTATGAAAAATAGGTTTGAAGACTTTGCAGTGAAATTTACTTCTTGGGACTTCTAATGAAAAGTTCAACTTGAAATAAAATGCTATAATTTATTTTATCCTTTGTAAATTTTGGTTTAATTGTTATTGGAAAGCTTATTTACTAAAACATTGATTTTAATGTGTTTTCAAGGAAATAATTTCAAACCGTAACAACTCCAAGATTCATGCTTATGTCTCAACATTTATACGAAAATAGGATTTTAGTTTTGGTTTCAAAAAATTTTTTTACAAAGGTTTTCCTATGTATTGAAAATAAACTTTAGAAAAATATTTTGCATAATAAAGAATTGTCAACATGTAAAGTTCAGGAAAACAACAACATCACTATAAACATTCTAAGCACATTAACATAAAACTAAACTCATAATTATGGCAATAATGTACTTAAAATGAATACTTAGCAAAGTTAATAATAGGAATATAAAGATAACAAAAATAAACATGGGAGTCTTAGCTCATAATCAAAGCTCCTTGGGACTTGAAATAATCCAATCATCATATTATATAAATAAAAATGAAGTACGATGAAATAAAAACAAGTGGGAGTCTTAGATTTTTGTCAAGACTCACTGAAACTTGAAATATTCCAATCTTATTCTGACTCGAATATGGACAAGGGGGAGAGAAAGAAGAAGAGAGAAAATTTTTAAAGAGTTTACGTAATAAAGGGGATATCAAGTGTGAAAAAGTGAGAGGAGTGGTAGGTATTTATAGAAGAAAAATGAGGGAATTGAAGTGGGAAAAGAAATTGAAAAGAAAAATAATAGGAAAGTGGGGGTGAGGGTGGAGGAGGGGGGCCAAGTGGCATGGTGAGACTAAGAGAGAGAGAGAGAGAGAGAGAGAGCACGGGGGGGGGGGGAGGGGGGGGGGGGGGGAGGTTGGGGGAGGGTTGGTAAAATTATGAAAAGTAAGGTATGAAGTAATATGGATTAGATATGTGTAAGAATAGGTTATGTAGGTGTAAGGTAGGTGTGTAAGATTAAAGAAAAATTTATTGATGTGAATAGTAATGAATAATGGAAAAGATAAATTATTTACTGGTAAAAGTAAAATATGCGTATAAGTTGCTATAACTGATGTTTTTATGATCCGATCTTATTCGATATTATAATAATGAATTTATATTATTTGATTATTAATTATATGTTGGACTATTTCGTCTTGATTCGCGTGTAGGTGATCGGATACAAAAACCATTATCTATAAAGGTTAAGGTTTCGAAATCTCCTACCATTTTAGTGTATAAGTCTTATACTTAACTTATTATTATGGTTTTCACCACTTACTTAACTCGTCTAATATTTTAGGGTCTTGGAATCTGTCTAATCAGGTCTATAGTTTATAGGGTTAGAGTTAACTCGATTTGACTTTAGGGTTATGATTCCCCCATCAAGTTTAGGTTTGCTCATAAGACTACCGTAAATTCTAGGGGTTTACATCTTTAGGTATTTAGATTTAAGTCCATTAATGGGGATCATGGTTGTCAAACTCGTGAGTCTACTCATACGTTTTTACGAGTTGATGATGAGATTTCTATTCAACTCGTATACAAAATCGTTTTTTGAGTAAAATCGTAAGTAGAATCATAGAATCATAAGTAGAATCGTAGAATCATAAGTAGAATCGGTGGTAGAATTGGTAGTAGAATCATAAAGTTGTAATTTTACACTTTTTTTTTCTATTTGAACTTTAAAAATGCAATCAATTTAATATATTTAAATTTAGGGTTATGGGGTTAGTTCTTGATATTTATCTTAATCTAACTTAATTTTAGTTTTTTTATTTTTTTCCTTTTATTTCCATTTTTTGTATTTTTCAGAGAGTTATTTTCTTTTATGTTATATACTCTGATATACTTTGACCATTTTGAATGAAAATTAAACTAATATATATAGTGCTATATTTTTTAATTTTTTACTAATTTTCTATATATAATTTATTTGCCATAAATGCAATGATTTTTTGTGTAAATATATAGTGACCATGAAAATATTCATTACTGCATAAAACTAGCTACTCACACGTGATAATTTAAATTATTTGCAATACATCTTAATAATTGTAGATTATGAATCCTCATTAAATAAAAATAATTATTTTAATTATAAAATTGCACTAAATATATTAATGACAGTATGTGAATTACGATTGGTAAAACTTAAATTTTGGTTGTATGTAACTAATTTAATACTAAATTCTTTATTTTCATAATTTATTTAAAGTTTTATTAGTTTAGTAAGTATATCGATGGTTTTTGCAAGCAAATTTACATTAGTTGTAGAATCTTACGATTCTACGTTTCGATTTTACGTTATGATTCTACAGATCCCTTAGCGATTTTAGGTAGAAATTCGAATTTGACAGCCATGATGGGGATATTTAACCAAACATGTAGAGTTAGTTCACAAGGCTTGAGAAGGTTAGGAACTTGACACTTGTAAGGTGCATTTAGAGATTGGTTAATTAAGGGCTCACATGTCTAAGAGTGGGCTAAGACTTAGTGCCATTAATACTTCAAATTCCAAGTTAAGTAGGATGATGCCTTTATGTTATAAAATGAAACAACAATAAGAGGTCGATAATAGAATGAATAGTTATTTCGTTAATATAACTGGATTATAGTACAATTGTTTGTACATAAACTGATTCATTTAAAATAATTTCTTAGATTATAAATGTTCATTGTTCTAAATATGGGTTAACCATCTATATACCACATTCCTTACAACTTTGACATGATCCTCCCAATTTGGGGCTAGCATACCTTAACCTTCTCATGAGTTTATTAAATTCAATCTCCAACATAATAGATCTTCGAACTAAATTTTCCTTATATTTGACCTTCTTATCATAGTATCGAACTAATCTTAGTTAAGCGACTGATGATTTTATTCGATCTAAGTCACAAACTCCATTAATGACATCCAGTTTGGTATGGAGACTGATTTAATCAGTTGATAGGTTTGGGCTCAAGTTTGGAGTTCGGAAAACTCCAATTCAATAGGGTATACAACTTTTGTGCTAAAAGAAGTCAATGGAGTATCATCAGTTGAAATGGGATGGATGAGTAGTTTAGGATCCCCATAAGATAGTAGGAACCTATCTGCTCAATTTTCTTTAGCCTCGTCAACCCTTTTCTTGAGACTATTGAGAATAACCTTGTTCATTACTTTGACATGCAAGTATGTCTATGGATGTGCTACCAACGTGTGGTGTAAACTAATATGAAATCCCTTATAGAATTTCCTAAACTTTTAGTTGCCAAATTGAGTCCTATTAGTCCCATTATCAATGATTAAAATGCATGGGACATCAAAAAAACAGTGATTGTGTGGTTCAACGTGAAGACTTGATGCTATTCTCTGTAATTTTTACAATTACTTCCACCATTTCCCATTTGGTAAAGTAGTTAATAGCTACAATGATGTATCGTCATTGAACAATTTCCTTCGAAAAGGGGCCGGATATATCAATTAAGAATGCAATCGAGGTAGGTTTGGAATTAGACATTTGGAACCCGAACCCGACCGATTCTTAATGGGGCATCCCATATCCCAAGAAAAACCTTATCAATTTTTTCTTATCATTCCCAAAACCCGGTCCTGCAGGGTTATAAGGAACCCATTTACTAACTCGACCTGCCTTGATAATGGAAGATTTTGAGTTTTCTTTTCCTTAAAAAAATTAGGAAAAGAAAAAATTTTGTTTGAATTATTAACCATGCAAACACTAATTAGCAAAAAAAATAAAAAATCACAATACCAGAGAGCGAGGGAGCTGAGAGCCATGAGCTAGTGAGTGAGCACAAGAGAGCTAGAGAGTAAGCACGAAAGAGTCAAGAGAGACTGACCAGTGCGAGAGAGAGAGAGTGAGAGAGCGAGAGACAGAGAGGGCGAGATGCGAGAGATAGAGAAGATGAGAGTGATGTGAGGGCGAGAGATGAGAGTGAAACCAAAGAGGTAAAAATGACTGCGCAGCTAAGGATGAGAGGATAAGAAAGTGGTTGGGTTTTCCTTTTAGTCTTTTACTTGTCTTAATAACTTAATATTTTTATATTTTACTTTAAATTTATGCTGGTTCTTGTTTTCCTAATGGGTTACATATAAACCCGAAACCGGACCCGATAACTTATCGATTTTTTTTTAATCCCAAAACCTATCCTAAAACCCTATAAGGTTTGACCTTATATGGTTTTTAGCAGGTTAGATACCCTATAACAACCAGCCTTGTTGCATTCTTAATATTAATACCTCACTAAGCAAAAGGCCATAGGCTAGTAAGAGGATGCATGAGGTTTTTATGCGCATGTTCGAGTGGGGCATGCTTATTACATTGATGGCATTATTGTACCACTGCAAAGGTATCTTCTTCCGTGGTAAGTTAATTATATCCAAGCTTAAGAGCTTGAACCCATAGTGTTTAACTTTAATGTGATGTTGTATACCCTTGCATGCAATTCTTGCAGGACATTTTGCCTTTCATCAATTCAAAGGAATCAAAGGAGAGGAAATTATAGATGTAACCAAACAGGTTATTTAGGGTACCTAACCCGTTAAAAACCTATAGAGTTATGAGAAGGGTTTAGTAAAACGTTTTGTGATCCTATAGGGTCGCTAGTTGGTTTTGGGTCATAGTTATGATCATAAAATGTCGACTCAATCCGCTAAAATTACTATAAAAAACAATTTAAATTTTAAAATTAAAAAAACTTAACAAACATTACGGTTTGTCATAACTCATACATTACCAAGTTGTTATAAGTAAGTGGATTATTTTTTTAACTTATATATAATAGTAGAGGGCAAGTAATATTGTCGTTACGAACTTATTATTGATGCTAGCAATTAAATATTAGATAATATGTCAAAGGAATAATTTCCATGTTTTTTAATTGCAATAGTTTATTACTTAATATAATATAAAGTATGTATTTTATGAACTAAAAATATGATTAAGCACGTGTTTTCTATTGTTTTCGATATTTTGACATTAATGTCCTTTTTTCGACTAGAAAAATTAAAATGAAATACCACATATAGCTTGAAAAGATAGAAGGCTAGCTTCATAAATTTTGTATTACATAATTTTGAATAAAATTTTCCTTATTTAGAATGGTGTTTAAATTTGCATTACACTTGATCACATGTTTCGATTGAGAAATATAAATTCAAAGAGTCGCATCTTATCCCACACCAGAATTAAATAAAAAAGTATATATAAAAAAATTGCAAAAGAAGAAATATGCGTCACACATATACAACAACTTTTGATATTACATTGTATTGTTATTATACTTTTTTGAAGGTATTGATATAGAATATGCAATATGAAGTCGATATTATATTGCCTTGTTTGTCCACTTTACAAGAACCTCTACACAATAAGAATGAACAAAAAGGGGGCAAAAGGAGTAAAAACACAATCGGGGTCAGCAGGCAGGTCAAGACTATGACCCTATAGGATAAAAAAACCCTACAAGGTTGCGGTCAGGTTTGGATGACCTTATAGGAAATTTGGTCGGGTTTAGGTCTTTTATGACCCATCGTAAACCCACCCTGGTTACATCCTTAGAGGAAATGTGAAGGATTGTCGGTAGAGGACATCATCAATCAAGGTGAAGTTGGCTACATTGTTCATCAACTTTCTTACTTCAATTTAGTCCTTAGAAGAGTACCATGCTTGAGGTTATTAATGATCATCATCTAGTCCACGTTAAGTTTGAGTTGATATATACCAAGTACAGAACTTGACGTGTTGTTTGTTGATTCTTTGATCTTAGAGGTACTCTGTAAAGTCCTTATTCTCTTTCTTCTAAAGGTTGGGAATGCTAGTAGAGGCAAACTTTGAGAGCTTGTCAACCCCATTGTTCTTAGCTTTAGGAATCATGTAGATGCTCCAAGATAATAATTGTAATGTTAAAGCTCAGGCAACTTTTAAGTACTTAATTACCGCATCCCCTTTAGTCTCATACCCACTCTTGTCTTATCAGACAACAAGCATGAAGTCGAATAAAATTTTCAATTTCTCCATAGCAATATCTTTTACAATGTTGAGGTCAGTAGTCAAGGCTTATACCCAGCTCCATAGCTGCTTACATCAAATATGAACTTCAAGGCATAATAAACTTTAGCTCTACAAGGTCATTCATGGGCAAGCTCTGCTCTATTACCCCCTACCTCACTCCCCTTAAAAAAAGGTGATAATCAATTAGCATGGAAAGTCTACTTCAGCTTTTAACCCTCCTTTAAAATGCCATCCTCTATAATGTACTTCACAATCAAGTTGAGCAAAACTTAGGCCTTTTTCCAACATATTTAGGCTTATACAAGATGTTGTATTCGCTAAGTTCAATGATGTATTCCATCATTTAGTGTGAAGTGTTAGGCCCATGTGAGATGATGCGAAGTGGTAGATCGAACAAGATAATGGCTTGATATGCTTCAAAATACAATCCAAGCAGTCTCACAAAAATAGTAATCCCACGACAAATTTCTTGACCTTACAGTATTTGAGCTTGGATCTCTAAAGAATGTGCCATGCATAATATATAGGTAGGTGTTCCCTTCCTCCATCCCTTTGATACTAAAGATATAGCTCAACCACTCATGATTAAGTATAAATAAAGATCTTTGTTAAGGGTTACCTTTAATAGGATGAAAAGCTTTATTGGTAAGGCCTTTAATTCGATGAAGGCTATTTCATTTTGCTTGGTTCGTTGCAAGATAGATAGATTCCTTAATGCCCGAAAGAATTCAAGTACCTATTAGCATTTTTGAATACAAACTTGCTTAACTCGATAATCCTTCCTTTAGCTCGGTGAAGGCTACTTCATATTATTTGATGACTGCTTATTGCTTCCAGCTGAATGTTCTCTCTTTTGTTTGGCAAACTTTTGCACTTAAGTCCATGCTAAGATGATGTGTAATAACTTTGGGGAAAATGTTTAGTATGTTTGCAGATGACTAGGCAAACTCATCTTTGTCAAACCAAAGGAAGGCTATGAATTTCTCCTTAAGGACAATGAGTATTGGAATCCTTGAGTTATCTGCTAAGAGCTATTGCTAGGCTGTATCTTTTTAGATAGCTTAATTCTCCTATATATTTTTTACTGTTCTTCTAGTCCGATATAATTTGGAATTCCTCTTCTTCAACCAATGCTTTTACATATATGACTTTAGGGAGCATTTGGTCTCCTCTATAAACACCAACTTTAGGACAAGTGGGGAATTTAAACTTTAAATAAAGAAGTGGGTAAATAATATGAAAATAAACTATCTAAGTTGACCTAAGATAACATTATAGGGTAACTAATGGTTTACTACAAGGAATTTCACTTGGTAAACGACAACATTCTCATTGTTGTCTAGCTTGGGAGGGTAATAATGCACCTCACTCTAACGATTGGTTATTAGAACCATACATATCATGATCATATGACTTCAGTGCTTTCTTAAGCTGAAGGGCCATTTACTCATATGCATGGTTGAAAATAACATCAACACCATTTCATTTTTCTACCATCATTTTCTTAAGCTAGAATTTGACGGTATGAGCTAAAATGATATAGGCATCCAAGTGAAGGATCCGAATTCAACCCTTAAAATATTCATTTGAATGGATATTATAATATCTAGTCCTAGCCTCTTTGTGTATAGACTCATGACCTACTTTCCTTTTTGAAATACTTATCAAGCAGAAGCTACTTGGTAAATATCCTCCATGTACGTCCCATCATGGTATTGACTACACCATTTAGGCCTCTTATTATTGCAATCATCAGCTATGTCATCCTCCTTTTCTTGACCTTGCTAGACTCATCCAAGCCAAGAAGGTCTCTTCACATTGTTTGTGAGAATTCACAACATTTTCCTTTAATAAGATATGCTAATGTCTTATAGGGCATTCTTTAACTAATAACACTCATTAGTATTGTAATTGTGATCTTGATGGTAGTCACGATATTTTTCCACACCACATTAGCATGGGTTGCTCCTTATCTTAGGATGTAGGGGTAGAATATTTTAGTTGTAGACTTTCAAAAATGCCTTCCCTTAAGGCTTGCTAAGAGGTTTATATCCTGCAAAACTTTCAAATAGGTGTTTCCACCCATTATTTATTCCATTTCAGATTGATAAGGCACCTGAATCTTTATTAGACGGGGGGTTAAGTTGTGAATCTAGCCTTTGCTAATTGTTTTTGTTTTCACTCATAAATTATCCTCTTGGATGATATACTTCTTTGCTTTTACCTTGAACCGTTCAAGTTTTTTGAGGTTTTTTTTTTTGCTACGGCTTGGAAAAAAAATCTTCATTAGATTTACTCCATGAGTGCATCTTGTAGTGCGACCCTTAATTAGGATTGGGGATCTCTAGTGTGGTTGTAGAGAAGTATGTAACAAACTCTCACAATGGTTCCCTCAACCTTTGCTTTATTACATAAAGGGACGAATAGATATGTAATCGGGTCCGGTTTGTGATGAGTTTTACAAAACTCGAACCTCAACGCAATACCTTATGAGGTTTTTAAAACCTATCATAGCCCTATATGGTTTTTGTCCATAAATATAAGACCCGCCCAATATACGACATAAGGTACCTAAGCCTGAACCCTATAAAGTTAATAATATTTCAATTATAACTATCAATATTTAAATTTATCTTAAAAAATTTTTTCTCCTAAATTACATACCTAAAATATTTTTCTTGTTTACTCATGGAAAATTTACTTTTATTAATAATTGTGTATAGAATAAGTTATGCCAAATTTATTTTCTTTATTCTCAATTAACTCAACATTGCAATAAGTCATCATGATTATCAAAATCAAATATTATTGAAAATGAATGATCTATAAAATAAAAAACGTATATATTATTTACTAAATTGAACTATAGGTTTAAAAATGTATGTATGATATATTAAATTAAACTACTACCTTAAATGTATAAACTTTAAATTAGTTTGAATTTTTAATTTTATGATGGGAATCGTTTCACGGTCTCATCTATTAGTCTACTTGAAGAAGTGAACAAAGATCAAGTCAAGAAGGATACAAGACACGAGTTTAAGCCGAGAAGTAATCAAGTAGCACGTGCATCAATTTACTCATCAAAGCTAGTGGCCTAGACCTTCAAAGCCAGCAGCTCTCCAACCAATACCGATAGCCTTCTTCAATGGCCTTCATTATTGTTGCAAGCTGCTTCGCAAAGCCAGTGGCCTTCTTCTAAAAGCTGGCAGCGTTCAATGTATCATGGCTATAGAAGACAGCATAGTAGCCTCGGGTTATCTAGTTGCCTGTACATTGGCTCAAGGCCGGTGGTGATACTCTCCAATACTGGCAGCGTTGAACCATAGGACAATGGCATACTTGGTCGGCTTTCATTCAAAAACACAGATTTTCATTATTTCCTGTTCTCTTTTATTTGCTTCTTAGGTACTATATACATACCCTATTGTAATGAATCCTAGGTAGCTTTTGATATTTTGACAATTGATATTTGAGAGTTTCCTCAAATTTTCTCTTATCAATCACCATGTTGATTGTGGCGAGATCTTTTTGTTTTCATCAATCGTATTAATTGTGGTGAACAAGTCACTTCATCTTGTTTATGCATAATATTAAACGAGATAGAGTATAGTTTGAGTTGATTCAATGCATAATATCCTTATCAATGCCATCCATAATATTTCCTTTCACTATAAATCAAAAACCCAAAATACAAAAGTAGTTCTAATTCGTAAATCAAGGCGTCTAGAGAATTAGGCACATTGTAATTTGGTATAAGAGCACAATTGTGGTGACGGGACGATTGGTAAGCGGTAAGTGTGAAAGTTATGATCTTTTACATTATTATTGAGTTACTTGCCAATTGTGAAGTGTTGGTGGTATTATTGTTGGATTCTGCTAAGATTGAGAATTAGGGTTTATGTGTGTTGAAAGTGAATTGAAAGTATGTGAGATTGAATTGGAGGATTGATTTGTGGTTGCATTGAAGTGCAGTGTGTATTGTGAATGAAATTTAGGGTTTGTGCTGTTCTTATGCCTGATTTGTGTGATAAAAAAATTGTATTTTATATTAAGAATGAAGATGAATAAATTTTGAAGGATCTCCTTATGATAAATTGAATAAGCTTCTATCCATGATCAATCGATGGAATTCACAAATGGTTAATGATTTTGTTAAGAAGAAGAATCTTAATCCATTGAGATTGATGATAATGATGATGGTGATTAGAAATTGGAATGCACAAGATGCTTAGGCTGTGGACATATGGAATACTAATGTTCAAATGAATATGCAGTGACGCTTGTCAATAGAGTTCCTATATTTCTTATGGAGGATGAAATTGTGAGTAAAGTGCAACAACAAGAAACTTTTATGATGGTTAAAGAAAATGTTGTCATTGATATTCGAGAGAATAAAAGGTTCCTATCGTTATATATGGAGATGGTGGAACTGAAGTTGTGGAAGAAATTGATGAAGAGAAATTTGGCACATCATATTTTAGTATCAGAGCATTCTTGGCATATCATATATTTGGTATCACAGCATTCTTGGCATATCATCTTTGTGGCGATTTTCTTGAAGAGATTCCAAAAGTTGATATGATGAAAACAGGTATTACAGGAGCTGAGCAAAGTAACAATGACCTGAAATCGCATCTTGATATATGTATACCTGAGATAATACCACTTCCAATTGTGAAAGGGAATAATGAGACTTTCAGGTATTTTTATGATGATCTTCCTTTAGTTCATCCATTATATTTTGACCTATTTATAAAATTACCAACAATCGAGGATTATTGTGGTATTATTGTTCCTATGAGATCTTATGAACTGTTTGTGAACATTCATTGGAGCCTATCCGATGGTTATATATATTGGAGAAGTGTTATGAATGATTATCATATTTGTGCTACGATGGGTGAGTGCTACACATCTAGTTGATCTTTATGTTGTGTTGTTGATGATAGTAGCATAAGTGGTTTGAAGGGGTTTCGACTGTATATGTAGGAGGTGCATTGTTTGAATCAATATGAGCTTATGTATTTCCTTAACAAAGAATATGCAATATCTTTGAGTAGAATTGAGAATTTTATGAGGGAAACTATTCGCTTTGTTATGAGATGGAAGGGGTTGTGAAAATTAAAGTTAATTACAATGTTTGTGGGGAAACTATGAAGTTTGTTGTACCATTGTTCTTCTATCAAAGGTTGGAATCAATGTAGAGGATTGAGGAAAAGAGGAGTGGTTTAGCATTTTGCAAACATAAAGCTAGGAACAAGAAAGACTTGATTTTTGTACCAAACTCCTTCAATGCTGAGAGAGTGAATGAGGTACTTATAAAAGAAAAGTGTGGAGTATTGAGAGCCAAACACCTTAAACATGAGTGTGAAGAAATTTCCAGATAGGTGAGAGAGCTAAAAAAAACTTGTGAGGAAAACACTTATTCTTATTATACTAATTCTTTTCTGCAAGTATACTCAAGTTCATTGGAAACTGTCATCTTGATTTTGAATGCAGACCACTGCATCGAGATTTTCTACCCATTAAACTTGAGGACAAATCTTCAACAAACTCGAGAAGATTATGGGAATCGTTTTACGATCTCATCTCGAGTTTAAGTCGGGAAGGAATCAAGTAACATTTGCATCAATTTACTCATCAAAGTTGGCGGCCTAAACCTTCAAAGCCGGTAGCTCTCAAACCAACACTGATGACCTTCTTTAATGGCCTTCATTATTGTTGAAAGCTGGTTCGCAAAACCAGTGGCCTTCTTCCCAAAAACCAGTGGCGTTCAATGTATCACGGCCGTAGAAGATAGCGTGGTAGCCTTGGGTTGTCTAGTTGCCTATACACTGGCTCAAGGCCGGTAGTGGTCATCTCTAATGCTGGTAGCGTTGAACCCTAGGTCGGTGGTGTACCTGACCGGCTTTTGTTCAAAAACGTAGATTTTCATTATTTCGTGTTTTCTTTTATTTGCTTGTTGGGTACTATATATACCCTATTGTAATGAGCCCTGAATAGCTTTTGATATTTTGACAATTGATATTTGAGAGTTTTCTCTTATCAATCACCTTGTTGATTGTGGCGAGATCTTTCTGTTCTTATCAATCATATTGATTGTGGTGAATAAACCACTTCATCTTGTTTGTATGCAATATCAAACGAGATAAACAATAGTTCGGGTTGATTTGATGCGTAATATCCTTATCAACATCGTCCATAGCATTTCCTTTCATTATAAATCAAAAATCCAAAATACAACAATAGTTCTAATTTGCTAATCAAGGCGTCTAGAGAATTAAGCATGTCATTTTGTTAATTGCAAATAATTTTATGACCAAAAAAATGAAAAGAATTTAATAATATTTTTTCTTAATGGGTTTTGGTTTCCAACGAGTTTTATATCCATCTTAAAACTCGACCAAAAACTTTATAAGATTTAGCACAATATCCCACAACCCATCTCAAACCTTATAAGGCAATGTCCTATAGGGTATTTATCAATTAAATGGGTCCAATACCCTATAAATACTCTCCTAGTTACATTCATAAGGACAAACTTGGTTACATTCATAAGGACAAACTATCCTTCGTTGGTAGTTATCCAACCATGAAATGAAGTTTACTAGTAATGGGATAATGGAAAGTCAAATGCCTCCATTTTCAACTTTTAGCAATTTAGTATTGATAAGTGTAAAAAAAAAATCTTATTATTTGTATTAATTTGATATTATATTATATGAGTTTTTATATAATTTATTAAAGAAAAGGATACTTATTTGGTTAAAATGTTAATTTTAGGAATAAAAAGATAAAAGCTTAATGAAGACATTTAGATGAGATAAAGGAGATTTTGAAGAATTGGGTAAAGTGAAGATTCATAACATACATAACCTTCTGCACAAGCTGTGCAGAATATTGGTGTAAGAAGTGAAATACGACTAGCAAGCAACTACAAAGTGCACAAGGAGTTACACAAGTTGTATACCATGCATGTGTATAACCTAAAAAGTGGTCAAAAGCATGTTTGTATTTTGTACCGACACCTTGCATGGGCTATGCTCGGGGTCATGCAACCCCATTTCCACATTGTTTCATCAGTTTTAATTATATATGGCCTCAAACACAATTCATGTAGGATGATCGTGTAAAGCTTATTTTGGCTTTTCCTACAAATAGCTACCTTAACTCGTCATCTATGATACATATCTCTATTTCTACAAACCTTAGAGAGAAAAATAGGTACTTTTGAGTGGAGAAATGCAAGAGTTCATTGAAGATCATAGGACTTTATGTTAAAGGGTTGTAAGCATGACTTCTCTCTATTTTTCCTTATTC
Source organism: Combretum micranthum (assembly GCA_024138025.1). Classification (NCBI taxonomy): domain Eukaryota; kingdom Viridiplantae; phylum Streptophyta; class Magnoliopsida; order Myrtales; family Combretaceae; genus Combretum; species Combretum micranthum. The sequence continues at coordinate 225,263 of JAMXBD010002064.1, read as the reverse complement.
CATATTTGTAATTATTCATCTATGTAAAAATAGATCTATATACGCTAGATCTTGAGAAACCCTAACCCTAATGTAAAGAATCAATTGTTTCATTAATGGAAGTTCATGTTCTTGAATCTATTCATGTGCTTTTATTGTTCATTTGATTTAATATATGCGTAGTATTATATCATTGTACGATTCTTGTTAATTAGGTGAAAATATCAATTGATGAGATCAATCCTACATGGATAGGGAAGTTTGTATGTGATTCTAAACATAGATTACATGAACTTTCTATATAAAGATCTATTTTTCTTTTTTTTATGAATCTTGAACTATAATACAATCCTATATGCAATTAATGATGAAAGATATTTCCATTAATCATGTAAGGTTAGTAATTGATATTCTTGAAAGAGATGTTGATTAAATATAAAGTTCTTGTAGTTGAAGAAGCTAAATGAATTATTAATGATATTTTGTAAGAAATGAATTATAGGGTTAGTGATAAATCAAGATTAAGGGTATGTCTTGTGATTGATACTTCTAGAGGCTTAACACTCATTTGCTAGAATTAGTTAATTAATTAATTACATAGATATATTAGTATTAATCAGCTCATACTGGCTAGATAGTAAGACTAGGGTAGTTATTAGTAGCCGCAGAATAAAAATAGGGTTTTAATTTGATTGATGCTTTTGGTCAAATCAAGTTTTTGGTGTCATCGTTAGGGACCCAGCAATATTCAGAACATTTGAAATCTACTAGTTTAGCTAACTTCTTTTGTTTTATGACTATTGTCTCTTCTTGATATGCGTGATAGATTCTAACTTTAATTTTTGATCCTTTGTGATGCATGACAAGAAGTTCATCTACGAGACTTCTTGATTTAGATCCTGAGATTGGTAGAACCTTCCATAGAAGACTAAGAGCTAGTGTAAGAGACATTGCAAGGAGGCTAATATTTGAGGATCAAGCACTGAACACAACAATGACCAACAACAATGAAGATGTTTCAAAGACCAACCTAGACTATGACAAGCTTACTCTGGATGGAACTAGTTCGACTGTGGTGAAACCATTAATTGCAGTAAATAATTTTGAAATTAAGAGTAGTGATTCAATTGCTGCAGTAGTAATGCCAATTTGATGGGTTACTTGACTAAGACCTATACACTCACATTCAGACATTCCTTGGAATATGTGAGACATTAAAAAATAACGAGGTCACAGACAATGTAATGAGAATGTACTTATTTCCTTTCAGTCTAAGAGGAAAAGCAAAGGCATGGTTGTCATCATTGGACCAACTGCCATAATAACTTGGAATGATATAGTCAAGCAGTTTTTGGACAACTTTCGCCCCCTTCAAAGACTGTTAAATCAAGGAATGATATCTCATCATTTACACAACAGGATTCTATGATGCTATATGATGCCTGATAGAGGTAGAAAGATCTATCGAGAAAGTGTTGTCATCATCAGATGCCTAACTAGATGCAAGTATAGACATTTTATAATAGTCTCAATACCTTGACCCGCCAGTTAGTAAATGCCTCAGCTAAAGATACTCTTAATACAAAGACACTTGAGGAGTCGCTAAAATTATTTGAAGAAATGGAAAAGAACAACTATTAATGGGCCAATAATAGGGATAAGCAGAAAGTAGCCAGCATGTATGAAGTAGATATGATGACAACTTTACTTGCGAAGATGGATGCTTTGGGCAAGCAAGTTATGGAGTTGAAGAACCAACCAACACCTTAAATCTAATATGGGAATTCTTGTGCTAAAAATTTCTACTTCGAGGCTTCTGAGTAAGTTGATTATGTAGGCAATCAAGGAAAATATCAGAACAATCCCCACAACAATACTTACAATCCAGGGAGGAGAAATCATTCCAACTTCTCCCATGCAAATAATCTAAATGTGCAAAGAGCAAATTACCCAACACCTGGATTTTAATAGCTACAATTACTACCTCCTCAGCAACTTCCAGAACTTCCTCCACCTCCACCCCAAGAGAAGAAACTTGGTTTAGAAGAGTTAATGACATGGTTCATTCAAACTTCTGAAGCTTCCCATTGGAACCATGAAGCTTCCATTCATAACTTAGAGAACTATATTAGGCAACTTGCCAAGATGCTTCACTTCCTAGCAATACTAAGCCAAATCCAAAAGAATAGGTTGAGGAAATTGGCTTGAGAAGTGGGAAGGAAGAATAATCTAAGAAGAGAAAGGAGTCTATAAGAGAACTGAGTTAGAATCTTGATGAAACGAAAGTTCAGATAAAGAAAGAGCAGCTTCCCGAAGTGAAAGCTTACACTTTACCTATTCCTTATCCAGCTCATCTCAACTAAGTTAGTGATAAAGAATAGTTTGACAAATTTTTAGAACTTTTCAAATAGCTCCACATTAATATACCACTTGTCGAGGCATTATCTCATATGCCTAAGTATGCAAATTTTTTTAAAGAAGTACTATCCAACAAGAGGAAACTCGAGGAAGTGTCTACTACATCAGTGGAAGCTAAAAATTTGACAATTATTTAGAAGAAATTGCCAAGAAAGCTTAGAGATCCAAAGAGTTGCACAATTCCCTATTTGATTGAAGAAATACATGTGGATAAAGCTTTAGTAGATTTGGGGGCGAGCCCTGATTCGATGCCATATTCTTTCTTTAAACAATTGGGTTTGGGTGAACCTCACCCTATACGAATGGCTTTGCAACCGACAGATCGTTTGGTGAAACTTCCTAGAGGGGTTATCGAGGATGTGCTAGTGAAAATGGGAGATTTTATCTTCCCAATAGATTTTGTAATACCCAATATAGATGAAGATGGGGAAGTGCCTTTAATCTTAGCTAGACCATTTCTAGCAACCACCAGGGCAATTATTTATGTAGGGAATTGTAAACTAACACTTATAGTCGAGGAGAAAGAGTTTATAATGAAGATTCTAGAAGTGCTCGACCAATTTGTAGAGTCTAATGAATCCTGTTTTAACATTAACATTATTGATACTTCTTTTTCAGATTGTATGTAGGATACTCTTTGCAAGGATGTTCCAGAGTTAGACATGATATATGGAAAGAAGAAAGAATTGGGGAACCTTGAGCTATAAGTTGTTATAGCCTAATTGAAGGCTCATGATTAATTCACAATTAAGAAAGGGGTTTAAAGAATAATCCGTAGAAGCTAAGATGCGGTAAAAACTATCCACTAAAGAACCGCCAAATTGAGTTTGCAAAGTACATTGAGCTAACAACATTAAACAAAGCACTTCATGGGAGGTAGCCCATGTCTAACATAGGTATGTTTAGTTTCTTTTTCTTTATATTTTTCCACACTATCCTTAGTCTTTACTTTCTATTTTGTAGGTGTAGACATTAACTGATCATATGGGAGTAGTTTTCAAGCTCTAACTATGGGGAGATCGAATTTGTATAATGGTTTTAAGGCAAGTATTCAAGGTATAAAAGGCAAGTTTTCACACTATACGTCACTATTGAACACAACTTGTGTTCATAACTACACATATCACCTAAACAATTGTGGAAAAATTAAGGTTATACACAACCATCAATGCATAAGTTATGCACAAACTACAGAGCTCTCGGGTCCATTTTTATGTCCTACATGGCTAGTGTGCACGAGTCATGCACGGAGGTAGTGTATATCCTCTCAACTACTTCTTAAAAAAAATTGTGTGGTTTGTACGACCCTCGTATACGGGCCGTGTATGAGCTCATGCAGACTTTAAAGAGCTCTTGGGTCATGTTGAGACCCCTTCACGACCATTGTGCATGGCTTCTGATAAGTGCTTACAGATCGTATCAAGTTTTAAAATTTATAAACTCAATGAAATCTACGATCTGAGCTAGATAAGCGTACCTATTCAATGTAGCATAGATTTTAGAGTATTATCTTTAGGTTATTGGTTCTCTACTATTTAGCCTAAGGTTTTACTAAGTGAAACCTACAATTAAAATACTAAACAAAAGGTAAAGCAAGCCCTAATATCAATTAAGTATGCTTTCAAGGATGAATTCAATCACAAGACATACTCTCCACCTTAATCCACCCTAAACCTTAAAGTTCTCTTGAAAATAGAGTGATTAATGAATAATTCATGATTTGCAGTGCGGTTCAACAATTAAATCAAGTACTCCTCCGAGTTAATCAATTTCTAACCCTACATGAGATGGTAAAGACCTCTTTCTCTTACTAACATCACATAAGATTGCATAAAAGTTCATGATTCTATAATAAGAATTGAATTCTGATGATAGAAAATCGTAATTTCCCTACCTCTTGGTGAAATATACAATTTCTCTCTTCATGAAGATCTATCTAATTAGATGAAACCTCTTTCAATCTAATAAAAATCAAGCGAGCAATTAATCACAAGACAATGAAAGCACATGAATAGATACAAAGGCATGAACTTCTCATTAATCAAAAAGGCAATTCAATTCACAAAATTAGGGTTTCATAAGATGAAGAGTATAAGAATCTACTCCTCCATAGAATTTATAATAAAGACAATAAATCTAGAGGAAATAGAAAGAATAAACCCTAATTGATGTCTTGTGATCTTCAAATGATGTTCCAACAAGTTCTTCATGAAAGTTCTTTATAATTTCCTTCATAGGGCTTAGAAAACCGATCTACAACTTCTAAAGAAAGCAAAAAAATTGCTATTTATAGTTTCTCTAAAGAACCCAATTCGGCATAGGCATTAGCATGGCCGTGCTCAGGGTAAGGCTAAAAACTAGATCTCCAAAAACTATTTTTAATGCATTCTGACTTCATCATTGCCTGTGCAAGTCCCTCAATTTCTAGGGTAAAGTTGGAATAAACCCTAACACTAGTCAAACTGAAATTTCAAAAGACAACTATGATAAAGACAAACTAGCAGTTTTAACTCCAACAATCTCGCGCTCAAAACTTGAGGATAATAGAAATGAGCTAATAGTAGATTATAGTTCGGAATGACATGAAGAAGCTTAAAAAGATTAGATTCACCTAAAAATCATTTGTTTTGGAACCAAATGGGATCAGTTCTTAAAAAATGTGTCTCGGTACCTAGAATAGTAAAAATATTCCGATAATACCGTTAGACTCATAATTATGCAGGGATTTCAAAAATATCACTTTCATAATTTTTTGGACCCTAAAAATATCAAATATAGTGTTTTTACGCATATTTTTTTACTACCGGTATTTTAATTGCCTATTCAACTATTCATTACTATTCACTTATCTCTGCTTTTTCTTACTACCTATTTTTACAACCTATATACATATTTCTTACAATTTTCTTTTCCCCATAAAAATTCCACACCACATATTACTAAATTTCTCTTACATTTTTCTTCTAAAATTGTTTTTTAATCACTCTTCTCCTTCATGCCATTAATTTTCTTTTCTTTTTTATTTATTTAATTAACTACAATTTCCATCCATATTTATCTATAAATACCCGCTCTCCCTCCACTTTTTTCACACATCTTTATTTCACTTAACAAAACTCTACCAAAATTTACTCCTAACACTCTCTTCTTTCCTCCTCTATACAACATCAACCCCTCCTTTTTCTAGCACCCATCTCTCTACATTAGTTAAAAATTCCTACAAATATTCTTTATGTTCATGTAACTTAACATGACTATATTGTATGTTTTCTAAACCCATGGGATTAAGAAAGCAACAATATGTTCATGTTTTGCTCTTGTTCATAAAAAAATTTATTATTGTACTATTATTATGTTATGATATATTTTTGCTTCCAATCTAACTCCTATATGTTATTAAATATATTTAGTATATGTTCTTAAAACCTATAAGCTCACTAACATAACTTTTATTTACTCATGCTCTTATATTTCTTATAATTTATTTATTTATTTATTTCATACAATTTTGTTAAGACTAGTCATTCTAGTCTTAGACTTGTCCTCATCAAGTTAAAACGTTTTATTTTTCTTTGTTTAGGAATTGTCCATAATCTAAGTCTGGGGAGCCTTAATGCAAGCCAAGATTTCCCAATACTTGATTTTACTTATATGCTTATTTAATTTTCCATGGTTTTTTTTATGAACCTTATTCTTTTTTATATGATTACAAGTTCATATTCATGCATGAACATTATGTTGTTGTCTTGATAAATTTTTTCAAAGAAACAAAAAAAAAAAGGAGTGATTTTCTCTCACTTAAGAATAAGAACTAAATTCTCTAAAAACATGATTTTAACACCTAGGAAAATTTTTCATTAAAACTTGGATCATGATTCAACAATATTCTTTTGAAAAACTTAAACAAGTTCATCATGAATCTCTAAGTGATGTTATTATGCAAAGATTCTTCAAAACTTAATTATGTGGTTCTCTTACTCTCTTTTCAAAATACTAAAATAAATTATTCAATCTTAAAGATGACAATTCTTTGTTGTACAAATTTTTCCTAAGAACTTGTTTATAGGATTCACACCCACATATTGAAAAATATTAAGAATCAAACAATTTATTTGAGACAAGTTTAAAGTCAACTCACTGGTTGAAAATCCACTTAAATATAAAATAATATAATTTAGGAAAATGGTTAACTAAGATCTTTTCAAACAATTAAAATAGGAATATTATAAATTTTTAATGTTGATAATTTCTTGCTATGCAATATTTTCTTAAAAACTTATTTATAAGGTTTATATCAACACCTTGAAAGATATTAAGAACAAAGTAAGTTTTTTAAAGTCGAGATTAAATTACTAGTTTAATATTCACTTAAGAAATTGTTAGATAACTTAAAGAACCAAGTCTTTAAGAAATAAATCTATCATTGTAAAGTTAAAAAAATATAAAAATAATTGTTTTATAGGAATAAATATTCATTAGCAACAAACCCAAATTTTTTATTTTTCTTCCAACAACTTAGAAAAAGATTTTGTGAACTTCATTCTCTAACTTCTAAAAGTAAATTGTTTTATAAAAAATGATTATTAAGAAAACATCACTAGAATCATGCATATAATATGAGTATCTTTATCTATATTAAAGGATTTTTCAAACTATATAAATATCTATGTGTTGTTATGGACTTCTTAGATGAACTAAGATTTTGAAAAGTTACGATTTAAGGGCTAGGATTTTCGTGGTAAACCTGTACTGACCCGTTTTAGAACCCAAACAGCTTTTAATGTAATAAATAACCTTAGCAATAGATATCTCTTTTTGAGTAGATAGAAAACGGCATCTTATATACGAAATTTTTAATCAAAATGAGCAAGTTATGACCATTTTAAGTCAGAATTTCCATTCATCTGATTTTTGATGAAAATAGTAAAATAGAATTAGAAAGTTTGAGTAGAACTTTCGTAAAATACTTATTCTGGGTATTTCTTTCATTTAGGTAACGAGGAGTTCGAGGATCCACATCAGGAGGACTATTACGAGTGAAGAATTTTTAACAAAGATGGCCGAGTGAATTTATCTTCTACTTTACGTACTTGTTTGTGCTTGTAGCAAGAGGCACTAGAAGTAGGAAAAGAAAATGAAATATGCATGATAATGTTGGTTAAAAGTATACTAAGCATATCGAAACATGAATTGTTGTTAAATAAATTCGTGTTCTAGTACTATGATGGAGTGTCGACAAATTCTATGATCACCTTTAAAATACCTTAATCACATGTCAAGAGTTATATTAATTGATTTATGCATATCAAGAAGTGAGTCACATTGCATGTGGCTACTATGCCTTTGTGGTACACGAGTCTAGTAATGAGGTAATCGCAGAAACGGTAAGATTGCCAAGATGGGCGTTAGAAGCAGGAAAAAAAACTACAAGGTGGATGATAAAGATGTGTTTTAAAGAGCTAGAAATACCCAATCCCGAATGGAGGGCGTAAATCTATTCAAACATATGATTTTCGACAGATCACATGTATTGCTTGCTCACTTGTTTGATGCATTTCATGTGCTTGTTTAAATAACTTATTTGAATTTATTGATACGATTACACTAATTCAGGAATATTCTCATTAAGCCAGTTAAGTTTATACCCCAATAGATTTTTGTTGATGCAAGATCAATATCTCTTACACCCGAAGCTCCAATTATCTAAGTAAGCTTACACTTTTGGAAAGCTTTTGGGGAAAATCGTTTTGAAGATCTCAGAATAGATTTTCTTTAAAATATTTGTAGCTATAGTTGCTATTCTATGCAAAACTTAGACTATATTTTTATGATTTTAAAGATAATGTTTATTTAGACTCTTGTATGCTATATTACTTTCTCAAACTACACTTCCCACTTGTGTCTTCTATTGCTGTGATAGATGCCTTACATATGGTATAAAAGCTTTTGTGTGACTTTGGGAAGTCATTCTTAAGCTTTAATACTATATGTGGCGGACTGCTACGTTTAGAGTATCCTTTGGAGCATGATAGCCTGTGTTAGAGGGGGGTTGAAAAGTTTTCCTTCTCTAATGCTTTTGACCTCATCCCTGCCATTCAACATGACATGTGCAAAGTAGTGCTAAAAAATAAACCTTATTGTTTAAAATTGATTAAAACTTGTTTAATTTGTCTTGATTTCTCAGAACATCTTCAAATGTGCTCTTCAAGACCTAAAATGAATATTTTACATAATAAGTATCCTTTTCTTCATCAAATCAAAAGAAATTCAAAATAAATATGTCCAAATAAGCACAAAGAATAAAGGTCTCATAACACTTATCAGCTTGTGTACAATTGATTGTACATGCCTTAAACCTACCCTATATATATTCCCCTAAACCTTACGCTCCCTCATTCCTACAAGTCTGTTCATGCCGTCGCGAAAATTTTTCTCTCTTCCACTCTACACTCACTTAATGCTCGTTCACTTTGTTGTAATTATAATTTTAATTCCATTACATCTTTATCATTTATAATAACTATTACAACATTTAGTTCATTGAATAACGATTCTACAATGAATCTCCATAAGACAAAATAGTCATTCTTTATTCAAACCTATGAATACCGATTCAATGCTGGAACTGTCTTTTTTTTAAAATAACACCGTTTAAATAAAAAATTAATAAATAAAAATCCTATTATAACTTTATTCCATTCCTTTATAATAAAAATTTAATTATAACCTTATTCATTCAATGAGTAAACGAGCCATTAGTGAAACACTGATACATCATTGCTCTATCCACTTTTGATCGGCATGAACCTATGATGTATTCATCTATTCATTTCTTATTTGTACAACTTAGATTTTCTTTTATTTATGGATTTGGATTTTCGCATCATGTTGTACAAAAAATTCTTGGGTATTTGTGATTCTTGCACGAATTGCTATGTACTTTGTCTCTTTAGCTCATGAATCACGTGCATGAAAGTTTCTAGACACTCGATGAACCCACATTTGCGCAAAAAATGTTGGAATTTCAACAACCTAGGGTTTCTATTTTCACTTGTCATAAAATTGGGGTTTCACATTTTTCATGCAATTCCTTCATTTCCTAACATAGAAACACAAATTTCATGACAACTAATTGCATGAATCATCCCAATCATACCATTTGCGGTTTCAAGTGATGAAAATTGGGATTTTCGTGATTTAGATACATGGAGTAACGATTGTTGGTTATTTTAACTGACTTTCTTGTTTATAATCTATTATAAATTCGTACACAGGTTTATACATGACCATTTTCATGCTCACATGTTGACTTCAAATTTCATCACTCATGTCTCTATACAACCATCCTGCACAGGCCATGTGGACCAAAATTTCATGATCTCCTATGCTATACTCATGTTCTCATGCTTGCCGAAGTATTCTCATGTTACATCTCTTATGCATGTGTAGTAGGCATAATTCCCATGAATTTGATAATTATAATGGCATCATATTTCTCAATGTACTCATATTGCTTCAATTTTATTTTTTAAGAATGGGAGAGAACAAATCTTGCCCCAAAAATCCCCTCCTTCCAATAAACCATCTAATTCAAAGCAAGCTGCCCCTTCTTCATAGAAGAAAGGGGAGACAACCAAGAAACAGCCACGAACTCAAGTGGAGATAGATGATGAATCAATTTACTACCAGCATGTTTCACATAAGTTTTGGAGCAAACAGAGGAAACAAATGCTACTTAGTAAGCCATTGGGTGCTCATAAATATGTGGATTGGGTACTAATTAGAAGCTATGGAATTAAGGCATAGATTAAAGAATTCCTTGCTATGGGTACATGGAAAGCGCTATTTGATATGCGTACCCGGACATACAAGGACATCACTTTAGAGGTACTTTATATGTTAGATTTAAATGATAAGGACTAGTCTAATGGGATGGACACTTTTATCTCCTTTCAACCTTATTACAAGTATCATAGATTACACTTGTCTAAGTTTTGTGTCTACATAAGCTTATACACTGAGGAGGAAATTCAAAGTGAAGAATTCGAGAGAACACTGAATAGTTAGCTACGAGGAGTTACATAGATTAACTACTAGAAGGCGCTATGTAACCAAGACCTTAAGTATTTCCCCTTTAGGTCTATGGCATCTTTTATGCAAAATGTCAACTACAAGGTAATCCATTGGATGTTGGCAAACACAATAGGAGCTAGGACTAGCAGTATGGGAGTGGTGAACAACTTTGAGTTGTTCTTCAGTTATAGTATTGTGACTCACTATAAGATTAATGTAGGAGTTTAGTGAGCTCATTATCTTTACCGCCAAGCATCAGACTCGTGCTCAAAAGGTATATGTTATGGTGGTTACATTACAAGATTGTTTTAGATGATTAATGTATTTAAGGAACCAGCTCCTGGCATACCTTGTGTGTGAATTATAAGGGTTACTAATGGACCCAATGCTAGTCGGGGCCTAGAGAAGGTGATTAAGACCCCTACAAAGATGTACTCCGCACCACTACATATGGGATCCTGCAACTCTCTTTGTGCCTCTACTTCACTAGCCCCATTTGGTATTGACAAGAGGTTAGATAAGCTTAAGAGAGAAAGATAAAAAAGCATACTAGGAAATCTATGAAAGTTATGGCCTATATTGATGATTTTCTTCATGTCATTGCAAGCTGCGTCAAACCACCTCTCACTAATCTTCCTTCTTATATCACTTATTCTGATAGTGATGATAGGCTCTAGTTGTTGCCCCCCCAAAAGCTCCATCCAAAACTAAGGGCAAAGAAAGTCGCTTCAACAATGGACAAACCACATTTTTATGCTCAAAAGAGGAAGAATTGGCTAAGTTAGGAGAAGAGGAAGAGGAAGATGAGGAGGACGAAGAAGAGAATGCTAGAAATGAGGAAGCAGAGGACAAAGATTATGAGAATGATCAAGAGGCAGAGGATGACTATGATGATGATGGAGAAGATTGGATTATTGATTTTTGGATTTCTTTTAAAAGACATATGACTAATTTGCCTTCTTGGTTTGTACTGTTAATGCGTGCCCCAATGAGCAAAGTACCTAGTTTTATGTCATGAGATCATGCAGGACTTATAGGATAGACTCATAACAAGACTTAATTTTTAGCTTTTGTTTTGTTTTTCTTTTCTATTTTTTGTGTACTATAAACTTTTGATTAGGTCCTCAATTTTCCACTGTTGCTGAATTTGGCTCCACTTGAATGACTTCTTCGTGTAGTTATGTTGATGATCTCAAAACAGGGAAGACTCAATTCCTTTTCTATTATTTTTCTTTCTTCTTGTTTCGTCTTGAATTGATATGCTATAGTAGACATTGAGAGCAATGTCTTATTATATATGAGTTAGGGATACATCAGAAAGATAAGTGATATGGGTTTTGTTTATACTTTGATGTTCTTATGCACTTTTATCGAAAAGTCCCCTACTTAAATGGTATGATTGTGAAAATATGAAAATCCTGAAATTATACCATTAGTTTCCTTATTAATTAAATATATCATTAAAAAATTAAAAGCAACGTTTGTTTTTACTCACTTACTTTAGATTTTCCAACCTAATTAAAATTATATGATGAAACTAGGTGAAGCAAACTTAATTACTATTTAGTGATTGAATTTAGAGTTTAGAAGTGGATCAAGGTCCTTAGTTAAAAGTTCATTGGTTATATTTCTAAGCTTATTGAGTTTATATTTTCTTTTCAAAAATTTTGAGAACTCATTTAATCTCTAGTGAAAGGGCAAATGAAGTTATTCACTTAGTGATTTCCTTTAATGATCTCTTCGAATGGAAAAAAAAAAAAAAACATAAAAGGCTCAGTTAGTAAGGGCGGGCTTTGATCCCTCAAAAGAGTGAAGTTTGACCCCTCTTGACAATAGAAAGCCAAAGAAAAAGAAAATTTAGTTGATATAGGCAGGTCTTGGTTCCTTAGAAGAGCAAATTCATTCCCCGCTATCAACTTGAAAAAAGAAAAATGAGTAAATTGACTTGAGTAAGTAAGTCCGAGGGACGCCTTCTTTAGAAAGGGATAATGTCTGTTAACTTGGGTGATGAATCCAAGATATCACCGAAAACTTGCTACAAAAAGACAAAAAGGAATGAATGAAAATTAGGGAGATTAATTAAAAGGAGAAAATACAGGAGAAAGATGAATGCAATATACTTTTACTTTTGATTGCTATGCTTTGAGAAGTGGTTGAAGGGATTATATACTCTTGAGTAGGTAGTTGAAGTGTAACTGGGTCTCTTTTGCTCTGTTTGACTTTGTGTATACTTTATAACTTTGGAAGCCATTGTTAAATGGTTAGGGTAAAGTTTGACATATTGAATTAGTCTTAGAATTTTGACTTTGGTGTGTTAAGTTCAAGTATAGTACGCTTGAGTAGAAGGTACGAAAGTTTGAAGTTGCTATGTTTGAATTGAAATTTTGAATGTTATTATGTGATTTGAATTTCCATTGAACTTTTAGTTGTAATTGACATGGATTTCATTGTTCTTAATTATTTGCTCGAGGACAAGCAAATGATTAAATGTAAGGAAGCTTGATAAGTGTCAAAAGACCCTTATTATTTATATTAATTTGATATCATATTATATGAGTTTTATATAATTTATTAAAGAAAATGATATTTATTTAGTTAAAATGTTAGTTTCAGGAATTAAAAAAAAAAAAGATAAAGAGCTGAATGAAGACATTTAGATGAGCTAAAGGAGATTTTGATGCAGAATTAGGCAAAGTGAAGATTCATAACATATATGACTTTTTGCACAAGTTGTGCAGAATATTGGTATAAGAAGTGAAATATGACCATCAAGCAATTACAAAGTGCACAAGGACCTACATAAGCCATGTAGCATGCATGTGTATAACCCGGAAAGTGATCAGAAGCATGTTTGTATTCTGCACGGGCCGTGCTCGGGGTCATGCAGCCCCATTTTCATATTGTTTCTTCGGTTTTAATTCTACACGGCCTCAAGCATAGGCATATATAATGGTTGTGTAGAGCCTATTTTAACTTTTCCTATAAACAACCGCTTTGACTCATCATTTAGAATACATATCTTTGTTCTTACGAATCTTAGAGAAAAAAATATATACTTGTGAGTGGAGAAATGCAAGAGTTCATCAAAGATCATAAGACTTTATTTTAAAGGGTTGTAATCATAACTTCTCTCTATTTTTCCTTATTCTATATTTGTAATTATTCATCTATGGGAAAATAGATCTATATACCCTAGGTCTTGAGAAACCCTAACCCTAATGTAAAGAATCAATTTTTTCATTAATGGAAGTTTATGTTCTTGAATATATTCATGTGCTTTGATTGTTCATTTGATTTAATATGTTCTCAAATTATATCATTGTATGATTCTTGTTAATTAGGTCAAAAGATTAATTGATGCGATAGATCCTACATGAATAGAGAAGTGTGTATGTGATTCTAGACATATATCACATAAACTTTCTGCATAAAGATTTAATTTTTGTGAGGAATCTTGAACTATAATACAATCCTATGTGCAATTAATAAAGAAAGACATTTTCATTAATCATGTAAGGTTAGTAATTAATATTATTGAATGATATGTTAATTAAATATAGAGTTCTTGTAGTTGAAGAAACTAAATGTATTATTAATGATATTTTATAATGAATGAATTATAGGGTTACTCATGGATCAAGATTAAGGGAATATCTTGTGATTGACATGTTTAGAGGTGTAACACTCATTTGCTAGGATCAGTTAATTATTAATTATGTACATATATTAGTATTAATTGGCTTATACTGGCTAGATGGTAGGAATAGGGTAACTATTAATAATTTTAGTTCATTGTGGAACGACTCCTGTGCTTATATTGATACCACAATTGATAGGTACACTAGATTAGGGAGCGGAATAAGATTAGGGTTTTAATTTGATTGATGTAATTGATCACGTCGAGTATCTTATCTTTATATTTTGGCAAATAGGTTCTTGTGCTTTCAAAATACGTGTGATTTAGTGTCTCTATTAAATAATATTCGACGGACATTTTTTTTTCATGGTATGATCACATCAAGCACTTGACAAAAAATTGCTAAAATCTAAACATGCAACACTAAGTTGCAAAAAATTGCAAAAAATTGAAAGTTACTATTCCATCATAAAAATAAACGTTTATCAAATTTTATTTAATCAAGGCACTAAGTCGCACATACTTTATAAGTACATGCATAATTTGCTAATATTCAAAGATGAAACACTAAATTTTTAGAAGTTGAGAATATAAGCACTTGACCTATCATTATCCGTAGGAATTTATTGTACCATGTTTGGGTAGCCTTATTGAAGGTACTTAGACAAACCTTATAATGGATTGCATCACTAAAATCATGCAACATCATCGCATTGGCAATGAGCAACTTGAAGCCCAATAGCAAAATTTCATTTTGGACAACCTGAATGAATGAGGTTTTGGTAAAAGAATACTTAATTGCAGGAGCACTCTTCTTACCTTCCTTTAGGCAGAAGGGTTTATAGGTGATTTCAACCAAGTTATTAACATTTAAATCATCAAGTTGTCTCCTTCTTCAAGATATCGATGCCTCGACTAGTGCATCAATCACCATGTGCGCACATGAAGCCATAAATGTGATATAATAAGTCCATTAGGGTGCACAAGTGATGAACCTAATTTATTCCTATTTTATAAGTCCTAAAATATATTTTATTAGTTATTTTATTGATAATTATTATGAATTTAGCACTTAAAATCATTAATTTACGCTTTTAAACTTGTAAAGGATATATTTTATGGTCGTAATGACAATTATTTTAATTAAATCAAATGTCTGCTCTTAATCCTATCTTACAACTTAATAGGCAATTATGCCTATTGTTTTCTGTAGTGTAGCACTAAATACATGTCTTAAAGGGATTTTCAACTACTAGTATTGACTTTTTCTTTATTATATAACCAATAAAAATTGAGCTGAATAATTTAAGAAACTATTAGCATTCTACGAACTGCTATTAATCTAATGAACAATAATTGAAGTTTAAGTTGATGAGATCAGATTTTAGATATATCTAAATCTTAATTTACCACTAGCCTTACCATTGCAACTTCTTGAAATTCATTAATTAGGTAACATTAGTTCCTTAAACTGTGAAGTTCTCTTTATCAAATTAACAACTTTCTCAAGTATATTGATTTCTAATCCTGAATCAATCAAGCAGAATCTCTTCTAGATCAATAGCAACTTAGAATGGTATTATAAACAACAACTCATGTATAAACCTTAAGTTTCACAAAAACTTCTGCTATCCTATCTCTAAAACTAAGAGCAAATCCCTTCAACTACACATATCTAATCACAAAAGCAATTTCTCAATCAACTTTCATGAAATCCTACATAAAGTCATGCATTGGTAATATGAACTGTTAAAAGATTAATGGACATGCAATTGAACTCAAGGAAATTTATGATAGTGCATTAGAATTTCAACTCAGTTACATAGTGGAGCTAGAGTGAAATGATTCAAACACCAATCATAAGAAATCAAAATTATACAAAATCAATGGAATCCAATTGGATTTATGTACATATTTAAATTGGTAAATTTTCAAAATTCTTAAATTAGCCCCAAACCGAAGACCTAGATTTTTTAAATTAAAAAACAATTCAAATGACAAAATAAATTAAATTATAATTCAATAATAATTCTTTAAATGAAAAGTTTTATAAGAAAATCTAAAACAATGTCATTAGGAGCTTTATTTTTGTAAAATTACAATTTTATCCCAAACCAGGAACATACATGAAAAAAAAATTGTAGTTAAATTATAATTATTTGTAATATTCAAATCATTATTAGCCTAATAAGTTAATTAAATGCCCTAAATTGTTAAAAACTAACTAAGGTCCTTATATGTGTAAGATTTATATGCATAAGATCGTGCTACGTGGCAAAAACCCTAAAGGAAGGTCTTTTTCCCTTTGTCTAAAATCCTAAAACCCTACCCTACTAGGCCCCATACAAATATCCCTCTTTTTTCCTACCTTTACCTTTTTAGGAAGCCTACTAAAACCCTAAGGTGTGCTACTTTAAACCCTAGCCTCCCATTTAATGTTAATTAAGTTGAATTAGATGTGGATTAACATTAACTAACTAAGATTATTCACTTGCCCCTAGGGATTTTAGACATGAAGGTGTGGTAGAATGAAATAATGGATCACAACCTTCACAAAATTCGTAATAAGGTAAGAGGCTAACATTCCAAGGTGTTTTTGAGTGTTTTATAGTTATGTAAGCATGAAAACTTACTTGAGTATGTTGGTTCGTGTTATGGGTTTCAAGAAGTTGGTGTTGGAGTGGTTTTGGGGTTTAGAATCTCCATTCTAGCTGAAACAAGGGAGGAACTATACTTAGAAGTAAGATAGGATCTCCAGGCTAACTATTTATGTTAAGGAATTTCAATAAGAATGAGATAAAACTATCCTAAAGGTGTAAATTGGAGAATAAACATGATTTGGGGATGGGTTTGGTTGTAAGTTGATGTTAGCAATGTAAAATGATGAGGTCTTGTGTGAGCATATTGTAAAAATTGTAGAAAACCATGAAGAAGTTGAAGTTATTGTCAATTTTTTTTAAGCCATCAAATCATTGATTAAACGTATTTAGAAACAAAGAGAAGATGACATGGATGGAATATAGGATTTAACATAGTCACCTACCCCTTTGAAGCCTTAAAAGTTGCCCTAAAACACTTTTGCATAAAAGAAACATTGAGTTTAAACACGAAATATCACAAACCTAGAACAGCACGACAAGTACACAAGGTTGTATACCTGTTTGTGTTCCTCTTTGGCCTTGAAAAACTCAAATAAATACGTTTTCTAGAAAAGCACGATAAGTACACAAGGTCGTGTACCTGGCCATGCTTCTCACTGGCTTCTAAAATCAAAGAATTGAGTTTTCCTAGAAGAACATGGGGAGATACTTGTACTCATGTTCTACCCATACTTCTCTCTAACTCTAAACACCTTTTAATCGCAGAGTAGTACAGGGAGAACAGGACATTGTGTTTCACCCCGTGTACCTTTTTGATCCTAGAACATGACTTAAACATGGCTAAAGCATTTAGTCATTTACCAAAACACGAGGAGATATGTCTACCCATGTACCCCTTGTGTTCTTTTCCAACCACCTTTTAACTTCGCCAATTCTCATCCGAAACGCACGAAACTTGACTCAGTTATTCATTTAACCTTAAGTAACCTTTCAATGCCTTCAAAATACAAATTTAATAAGTACTAATACTCTATTCATGATGTACAACATCTAATTACTTCTAATCTAAAATGCCTCACATTAATGAAAGTAATTCATACTTAACAATTGGACTAGGATACTAAGAACTAAACGAACTTAATGGACTATGGGAACCTATTCTTGAAAAGTCAAGAATCAAGGCCCACGAAGTATAGCTCGCTAAGGATTGGTTAACTTAAGCTCCAAAACCGATCCTGACATATATAATTAACTAGATAACTTCACTAAATGAAACAAATGACCCCTTAAACATTATCTTCGAGTACATATGGTTAAACTAAAGTGACCCAGATGTAACAAACAATACAAATGAAATAAAGGTAGTACATCTTGGACTAATTCTTAACTTCAATTATGAACAGTTATTGGATATCAAGCTTGGAAAGAGATAGCAAGCTCAACCCAATAGACAGGTACGCAATAATTGCATGTTGTTTGTTGGAATAGTATTAATAGCCAAACCAAGAATTTATACTCGGCTTGATTGAGTGTTGGTTATTGCTTGGCCACTTACTTCAAGAGTGGCACCCCCCAACTGGGTTGCAAGCCTGGTTGCAATTTCTAGATGATGTGGTAGATTAGGCACTTAGGCCACCATGGGTGTGAGCTTGGGTTCAATGGGTAGTCAATAAAGAAATTTTTGAGATCGAGCGGCTGGCTAGGAGTAGGTATGAAGTTGTAATGAGTTATACGGTGTTATGGGACCTTGAATAAAGCATTACAATGGACCATGCTCATTGGTGGTAGCTTATGAGGGGATGGTCTAGATGAAACTATTTTTAGGGGTGTTCACGGTTCGGTTAACCGGTCCGTGGCCCCATTTTTTTATCCTAACCGTAATGATCGGATTTTCAATATCCTGATCCTAAACCGATCCATTATGAACGGTTAACCACCTTAACGGTTAACCCTTTTTTCGGTTAATTTTTTCGGTTTTCGGTTTTTAACCGTTTAACATAATGGTTATGCAAAAATTTACCGTTAAACATATTTTTCAATATGTCCATAAAAAAATTAGAATATTTTTTAATTATATTAAAAACTATAAATTGAGAATATAAAACTAAGATCTATTCATGGAGTTTGATCACTAATGGAATCCTCATGATTCGATTGTCTTCCAAAATCTAGGGCATCAATGTACAATTGCAATGGTAAGTCAATCGAGGTAGATTGTTGGCCTATGATTGCCTTAACTTAAAAGTCTTATATTATACCCTTTGGCTTTGGCTTTGGCTTTGGCTTTGGCTTTGGCTTGGTGTATAGTTAACATGTTAGCGAAAACTAAAACTAGAATGTTAGTTTGCAAGAGCTTATTGTAATATGATTTTTATTAATAAAGTTAGGATAAATTCACAAGTGATAAAAATGTAATTTGAAAATGAATTTTGAGAGTTAATTATGTAATTTGTTGTTAATAGCAAATCTGGACATAAAGGATCGAGGAAAGGATTTTCACAAAAATGAAAGTAAGTGCCGTTCTGCTTGTATGTTACTTATGCACGATAGAATTGTCGAAAACTGATTATAAACATATGAAAAAATAATAAAATGCTGTGCTGGCTTATGGCTACATCGTAGAACAACAAATTGATCATACATATATAAACTATAAATTGAGAATATATAAACAGACAACGTTGAAGACTTGAAGTTGAACATCCTATATTTATATTTTTTTTAAATAATTATATAGATATATTATAATAAATATATATAAATGGATCGGTTAACCGAATCCGTCGGATTTTAATATATAAAAACCAAAACCGAAACCGAAAATCGAAAAAATTAGAAATGGTAATCCTAAACCTAAACCGATGGATCGGTTAACCGTTTATTTCGGACAAATTTTTCGGTTTCGGTTCGGTTATCCTAAACATTCGGTTTTTTTGCACACCCCTAACTATTTTCTTCTTTTCTTAGGGATTTATCGAGCCCCCTTCTTCAGTGCGTGATCCATTAAGGGAACTCTACCTCTTTTGTTTGGCAAGAGTCATTAGCACTTTTGTACGTGTTGGTATTTAAGAAATACTGGGGATACTTTATTTGTGGGCCTTAAATCAAATATCCTAAACTGTGGTTACTACATTTGATTAGGAGCGTGTGACATGTGTGTGTGTGTGCTTATCTTACTGTTCATTGGGCTTCGTAGCTCATTTTATTAATCTTTCTCATTTTGCTGATGATCTAATGGGAATGAGAGCTATGCGAGATATATTAATTAGATGGCGATGTATACGACGTGGGTTTTTATGAATTTTAGGGAAAAGTTTTATTGTAATCATATTTTATAAACTTTGACTTTTGTGATCAAATGACTACCAAATACTCACGATCGTTTTGATATGGACCTTTAAGTCTAAAAGTCTTGTATTTGAGTTGTAATCTTTTGATGGGCCATATAAGCGATATCTATTAATAATTGTTTTGTGATAATTATTTTTTAACAAGTTGAATTTTATAGGTTTTGATAAACCTGAACCATGGATAGAAAAATGACACTCTGTTGGAATTTTTATAAAAATTAATAACAACTTCTTAAATTAAAACTTAATTAGAAATCCACTTAATAACGAAATGCCTTACACGTATCACTTGGAGGTGATATATGCGGCATAATTATCATGCCTTACGTGCTCAGGATAAGCCCATTACATAGAGTTTATCAAGATCTAGATACAAATGACTATGCTTCTATAGATATAATAGTAAACACGATTACAAAAGAAGAATAGTTGGAAAACATAGTCATAACTCAATTACTTGATGAAATCTCGTGAGATCTTGAACCTTGTGTCTTTAATCTTGTTGCAAAAGGAGCTCACCCGATTTCTCTTAAAGAGGATGACTAAAAAATGTGTTTTAAAATTGCTATAGTTTAGCCGGCATGTTGTATTTATAGGTTAACTTGGAAACCTTAGATGAATCTTTGGATCAGTGAGTCTTGTATGGTCTGTCATGTGGCCGTATCGTGAGCCATATGACTTTCTGGTTAATGTTGTCATGCTATGTATGCTCCTTTGTACGGGCCATATCTCAAGTCATACAACTATTGGTTCCAAATCTAGGCTTGAGTGGTTTGTTGTAGGGGCCATGCGGTAGGGTATACCACCCTTTGATCTATACTCTGGGTTTGCATGGTCCTTTGTATAGGTCGTATCATAGGGTATATGGCTCTCTATTCCATGATTTGCGTTTGTACAGCTTGTAAGGGCTGTATGTACCATCCTTTAGAGATTTGTTATTATCACAGAAAGTTATACCATCTATTATAGGGGTCATTCGATTCAACTCCCTTTAATTCTTCAAGTGTTCACTCAAAATAACCAATTTCCTTCATCGTCTTTCATCTTTCTTCAAATGAGCTTCTCAAATAACTGAAATCAACAATTTAACTAAATAAGTATTAATTTCTCACAATGTAGTTGAAACATTCTTACATTAAGGCCTAAGAATATGCATAGGATAAGGGCATTTTAGAAGCTTAAACTTCCCCACATTTAGCAATTTGCTTGCCCTCAAGCAAATAATCAAGATACAATAAAATATAGAGGACAACAAAGTTTCAATAAGTTAATCATCAATTCATGTACAATTCAACTCCTTCACTAGCATTCAATCTTTTTGGCTTGTTAGATCATATAGCTTTTTATTTCTTCATGCCCATTACTAAAACTTACTAAAGTTTGTACTTTAAATAAAAATGGTAAGATTCCTAAACTAATCTAAGTAACTCAAACTTTAACCTCATAAATTAAACTAGACTTCAAAGTTAAGATCAAACGAAAAATCACTTAAGTAAACAAAAGACTTAATTGTACTTCAACCATTCAATTGGGAGTATAAACTTTCTTAGATCACTCCTCTAAACCTAGTAATATAGAGCAAAAGTATGTTACAATCGTCTTTCCCCTAGGTTTCTTCCCTTCTATGATTTTCATTTGGGAGTTCAGTTGGACTTTGCTCTATAATTCATTAACAAAGCTCATATGAATTAGTTTTAATTTGAGCTTAGAATGATTTCATTGGTTAGTACATCCTAGTTCGGATGACCTTAGGCTAGTAGGTTTTAAAGGGACTCAATCGAACCTCTACCACTCTAAATTCAATTTGTTTAATTTGTTTTATTTAATTTTTCTTGGACTTTCTCACAACCCATGTAGTGAACTTTCAACCAATGATCCTAAGCTTCTCACTCAAGTCAACAGGTGTTATTCCCTAAACAGGGCACCCCTATCGATTCACTTACTCGACTCTATGAAGCCCACTATTGAACTTTTTTTTATGCCTTTGTTGCACTCCTAAACTAATTTAGATTTTTAGGACGATTGTTAAGTGAATTACCTCATCTGTTCATCCACTAGAGATTATATAGCTCTCAAAGTTTATAAAAAAGATGAATATACTTCCTAATAAATTTAGAAGCACAACTACTTAACTTCTTACTAAGGACCTTGAGTTAATCTTAACTTCAATTGCAATGGTTTATGACAAGTAAGTTTGCTTCACTTAGATTTCATCATGTAATCCTAACAATGTATTAAAAGTCTAAGGTCATAGAGTGATTATAATAGCAAAAATCAATAATTTTGAAAAACTTTGCTCACGAATTTTGAATTTTTTTTTCTTTTTCATGAAAAAGTTGCTTAATTGTTTTGCTTAAATGCTAGGAATTCAATAATTGATCTAAGTGTAATTTCAAGCCTTTCCTAAACTGTTCAAGTAAAAACAACTAACTTAAATAGGGAAATTTGAACAATAGTAAGCATAACTTTAATCTTCCTAACCCTTATTCCTTATTTCTTTCTAGCCTCACCTCTTCCCCACACTTAATTTCAGACATTGTCCTGGATGTCTCCAATATGATATTCAGAGAAGGAAAAAGGAAAATGAAAAGAAGGAAAATTGGTACTCCCTCAATATTAAAACTTCAAGTGCTAATGCCATAACAACCTAGTTAAAACCGTACAATCAAGTACAGTCAAAACCATGCATAAACGTCCAGAGCAAGATTCTAGAGATATCAATAGCCAAGTAGAGTTCTGCATAAATCAAAATATTAGAAAGACAAGTAACAAGCAAAGAGTAAACAGAAGTTAGTTTATCCTATAGTTCATCAAAATATAGTCTTCTACCAACTTGTTCTCTCCATAAAAGACATCAAAACAAAATATAGAATTTAATCTTTGTCCTCCTCGGTATCCCGATCCATCCGCTGGAATTCACCAATTCCAGGATCGAGAACAAGTATCCCTATCCCCCCTTCCTCAGCTTCTGGACCAATCTATCATATTTCTGTATCATATCTTGCATCTTTCCCACGATCACCAGGTTGGTAGGTACCTACTGCAGCTTCAATTTCTTAGGTTTTATCATCCTGTTCGGGTGACCCATAGAAGGTTGTAACGAATCTTAAGGTTCGTTTCCATCATTTTTACTTGCTAAAGAAATAAGATAGGAAGGTAATCTCACATGGAGCTTTTTGGCGATTGCTTAAAAGCTGTTGACCACAAATTCTTTTAACCCATTTTGCTTTTTATTACACGATCTTGCTGTTGTTTTGGTTTCTTCACCTCCCTTCCTAATTCCCTTGAAGCTAGGGCATTTGAGCTTTTAGCCTTTTCGGATGGAGACGACTATGCTTCCTCATTAGTTGGAATTCTGGATAAGTCCCATTGCTTGAAAATATTATTAGGCATAGGATAAGACTTCGTAAGAATATGTCCTAGCTCATTGATCGAAAATATATGCTCATATTCTTTAGTATATGTGTGATATATGCCCTAAAGAAGATACCTTGCATGTTGGTGATGCTTGCTATTGAAGGGCACATGACAACTGGACATCAACATTTACTTTATAGTCATTGATCATACTCAACAAGGGCAAGATGTCTATATGAGTAATGTTGCTTGTATTGTTGTTCGCCCATTGATAGAATAAACCAAGAGATAGTGAAGCAGGTGATGGGACTTTTCTTTTAACTTAGAACTTGTAAAACGAGATGGATTAAATGGGAACCTACCCGAGATCTCGAGCCAGAATTGGAAATGTGTGACCTCTTGAGGCCAGACACATGGTAGTTTCGTGTACTCTTGAGTCTTTAAGAATACTAATGAGTACAACCCACTATGTTCACATAATTCTTTCATGGAAAAAAGATGATATTGATCAAACACAAAGAATCATACAATATTTCGTAACCCGTGGATGTCACTTGGATATGTGATATCGAAGGAGGCAAGAAATTCCATGGTAATCCCTTTTTAGATCTCACTGATATCATATAAATTCTCCCATGATTGTTCAATTATGAGCTTATGGAATGCCTTTGTGAACCTATAATCCCTCAATACTTCCTAATTCAACATCATGTTGAGCTTGAAAATCTAATTGCCACTAATTCTATGTATCTATGTATATGAGCTTCCTCCATCCCCAGTGGGCATCTTAAAGAGCCACTAGAACCAATGCCAGTAGATGAGCATGTATGCTTCTTTTAAGCTAATGTCTTCTTCCTTAGCTAGACAAAAACATGATGGACTACATGTTGGAAAACAAAATATAGCACAATAAATACAACTATTAAAAGCAATATGTGAGTGAAACAAATGTCTTCATAAGTAAAAGGGAACTTAGAACCATGAGATCCTAGAAGTTTATGCAATTACTATTTCCTTTAGGTTAAGGATAAATTATAATTTATTATACTTAACATGTTCTTTAACTACGAGGGGTAAGTGATCAATTCTCATGAGAATTGTGATGGGTCTATTATAGCCTAAGTTGGTTTAACAATATTTGATGAGTTCATTTCTTCTTAATTTTACCATTCATGCTAAAACTACATTATCCACGAAACTAGCAACCTTAACAAAACAAACATATCAATCGCAATTGCCATTTTCACATCCCACACATTACTTAGAACACAAGGAGAGCCAGGCTTCTTGGTGGTTGATAAAGAAAACATCATGCCAAGTAATGTTAGAATACGCTAATTTGCCAAAGAATCAACATGGCATTTGCTAACCATGAAGAACATGAAACCCTAACTAATTGAAATTTGGCTATATCATGAAATAGCAAATCTAGGGTTACTTGAATCGGTGAATAATTCATCTAGATGATGTGAACAAGGAACATACAAGAATAAACTCTACAATTTGAGCAAACATGTGTAATCTCAAGTTCAATAAAATCATTGAAACCTTAGACTTTTAAAGACGTTAGAAAATTTGCAAAAAGAGAGAAAATAGAAGACAAGTTTGTGAGAAACATACCTTGATTAGCCCAAAAACAATAATAAATGGCTAGATGATGTTGTTCAAAGTGTTGTTTGCATTTGGAAAGATAGGGGAGGGAGTTTGTGTAGTGCGTATTTGAACGAGAAAGGGGAAAATGAAATGTGAGAACAATGAGAAGGGGATTAAGGTATATATACCTATTGCGTATGGCCTCTCATACAACCTTTATAGTAGGTTGTATCATTCTGATCATGAAAGAAAAAAGTTGGGCACAATATGGGATACGGCCTATACAAAGGGTCGTATGACTTTCTGTTCTTTGCCATTTATTACTTGGGTGGGTATGGGCAAGATATAGCTCGTATGAAAAGCCATACAGTTCTCTATTCTTCAAGCACTCGGACATAGTGTGGTATGGGCCATGGTGCGGCCTGTATAGATCAACCTATGGATCGAGTTGACTTCCACACAGCATGGTACTGTCCTTTATATGGCTTGTACGACTTCTTAATGCTTTGGTAAAGTGTTTTCCTTACACTTATGTATTGTTTTTGCCTTTTTACAATCCTATTGTGCTTCCCACATCATTCCATTTGCAAGAATAATCACTTAATGGTTATGATAGCTAACAAGAATAAAAGAGATTCAAACACAAGTTGCTTCTCGCAAAGCGCTGTATTTAATGTCGTTGGCTTGACATATTGAAACTTTTAAGCTTAAATCTTAGTCAGGAGGAGTTTAAACTCCTCTTTACTTTCAAACACTTCGTTTTCCCTAGGCATAACTTCTATTTTTTGCCATTCTTTAAATGAGCCTTTTTTTTTATGCTCTAGTTCTACTACTCCATAAGGAAAGACTTTCTTTACTATAAATGGTCCAGACCTCTGGAATTTGAGTTTCTTGAGGAATAATTTCAATCTAAAGTTGAAAAGCAACACTTGATTACCCTCTCTAAATTGTTTGGGTTGTTGAATTCTTGCGTCATGATACCTCTTAGTCTTTTCCTTGTAAATCATTGAATTCACATACGCCATTCATCTAGCTTGTTGAGTTGAAGTTTTCTTTTTGCTCCATCCAAATTCTTGTCCAAATTGACTTCTTTTATTGCCCAATAAGCTTTGTGTTTGTTGATTCTCTATATATCTAAAGTTTTGATGATAACAAAATACTCAAAGAACTAACTACTCTATTAGTGTGCATAATTATATCAGAACTTTTTACAGAATATTGGTGATTTTGTTGAACAAATATAT
Source organism: Combretum micranthum (assembly GCA_024138025.1). Classification (NCBI taxonomy): domain Eukaryota; kingdom Viridiplantae; phylum Streptophyta; class Magnoliopsida; order Myrtales; family Combretaceae; genus Combretum; species Combretum micranthum. The sequence goes on along the minus strand of JAMXBD010002064.1, from coordinate 199,012 downwards.
AAGGTTGAATGATATTAATTCTTGGATATGAACAAGTTTTAGATAAGTTAGACAAGAGTTTTATACGATATGATGATTTCAGATGCTGTTTAGAAAGGAAAAAGGTACACAAGAATGTTTTCCAGAAGGACAATTAAAGTATAAAACATTCCCAGAAACACAAACCTTTCACAGAACCTTTTGGAGAAACTCAAAACAACCATTCTGAATTGAAGTTAGTTTCCAGAAACACAGGTTTTTGTAGAACCTTTACAAGAATCTTCAGCAGTAATTCTGAGTTAAAGATAGTTACTGTTCATCTTCTCAAACAAGATCTACATTTTTTTTACAAAGAAGATTAATGATTTTGAGACCTAGCTCCGAGATAATAAGTATATTTGGATAGTATATTATTCGTTCTACTAAAGTTGGATTATCCTAGGGGATTAAAACAATTGTCGGATTGGTTATTTTATCAAAGAAGTTTTCTGAAATAAAGAACAAAAGCTACGGTTGATTAACGATGGACTGATTTCAAGGCAGAACATTATGTTTTCTGATTTTTCTCAAGATAAGAACAAATTCAAATTGGATATTATTAAGAAAATCAAAATAAGAACAATGTTATCTTTAAGAAGATGACACAACGAAGATCACGTTAAAGACCGTGATATCAGCAACAGTTTCTCCAGATCTATCTTCAAGATCAATGATCAGAAGTCTTCAAACAGAAAACAGTGGATTATCTTAAATCACGAAATTCAAGCACATATTATCTTACTTCAGTGTATCAAGAATTCAAAGTCAAATCTGGAACCGAAGTAAACAAGAAGAACGAGATTTTCTTTCGAAGATATCAGCAGCGTTGGAAAATAAATTTAAGGAGAAAGAGATTACAGATTTCCATCCGAGATTTTTGGATATCTATCTTATCTCAAGCGCAAAAAATTCTGAACAATAGAAGGACAATATATGTGAACAGAGATAAAGGAAGAAAGAGATACAGAACTATTCACTGTTAAAGAAAAACAAAAACCGAGAGCTGCTTGACTTCATTCCATTGACCGAGAAAACTTAGAGTTGAAAAGCATATTTCTTTTATTCTTTCCCATGCACAGAATTGTAGCTAATCTTACGTTATTACTACCATTACTTTTTATTCTTTTTCTAACGAAGCAACTTGTTGTTAGCTTCAAGTGAGTTAGTTCAATTACTAGTTTAGACTCTATAATCGATTGAAGCTAGAGGATAGCTGTGAGAATCGAGTAGAGAGAATTGTACAAGCTTGTAATTGATTTTATTGGATATAGTGGAACAAAACCCGTAATATAACGGGGACCCCGGCTCGAGCTGGAAGAGTGGACTGACGCACAGGCGGAACCACTATAAATATCTGCCTGATCTTCTTATCGCTTCTCTATTATATTTCCATAGTTTATTTTATTGCTATTTAATTGTTCATATTTCTCTTAACTTAAATATAAAGGGGATTGTTTTTAAAAGGCAAAAATTTAATTTTCTGAAATAATTAATTCAACCCCCCTTGATTATTTTTGGACCAACAGTGTTTAACCTCTATGGAAGATGACAAGCCTTTCCATAGACCAAGTCTATATGGTGTGGTACCTAGTGGGGTCTTATAAGCTATTCGGTATGCCTATAATGTGCTTCCAACTTGTTTGCCCAATCTCGTCTATAGTGAGTTACGGTTTTCTTCAAAATCCTTTCAATTCCCTATTTGATACCTCAACTTATCCACTTGTCTGTGGATGGTAAGAAATAGCAAGCCTGTAGGTCACACCATACTCTTAGGGTCTGTTTGGTTGTTTTTGTTTTCATTTGTATTTGTTTCAAAATGATATGTGTAAATATTCCGATTGCATATATATATATAATATTTATCTATATTTGATTTTCTCATGAGAATGCTAACTTTTTTTTATCTATATTATTTTTTGATAAACAATATGTTAGAAAACAAAGTTTGAAAAAAGTGTTTGTATCTACTGGAAAAAGCTAGCCAAAAAAAACCTTTAAGAACTTTCTCTATTTGAACATTGCAAAAATGGGTCCCTTATCACTAACAAGTGCCTTAGGGGCACCAAATCTAGAGAAAAGTTTCTTTAAGAACCTTGTAACTACCATCGCATCATTGGTAGGCAAAGTTCATGCTTCCACCCAGGAAACTCAGTCCACTGTCACCAATATATATTGTTAGTGAATGAAGTCGAAAATAGTCCCATGAAGTTAATGCCTCAAACATCAAATACTTCACACTCCAAGATATATTTTGAGGCATTTCATCCCTCTTGGAAAATGTTTCATGCCCTTTGACATCTATCATGAATGGAGACATACCTACGGGCATCTTAAAACGCCAATAAAAACAGGCTTCCAAAACCTTTAGAGTTGTTCGATTGGCATTATAATAGCACCTGTAAGACCATTGTGACAATGATATAAAATTCTCTAGCCTTCTTCATGTGGAACACATCTTCTAATAAATGGTCAACACACACCCTTAAGAAAATAGGTAATCCCAAAGTAATGCTTCAACTCAACAAAAATTTTCTTCTTTTATTGATAATTCAAATCTTTGGGGAAGATCTTAACTACAAAGTAGCTGGCTATATCTGCAAACTAAGGAATGTTAGATTCATCTAATGCACATACATCATACAATCTCTCTGTAAGCCCTAGAAAATTTCAGTAGATAATTCCAAAATAAACTTCGAAAGTAAACTCTAAAAATGACTCCAAATTAAAAACTTCGACTAGCCTTAAATCACGAACGAATCTAGAAATTTCTTAATCTTGAGAAAATGAGAATCCTTAAAAATAAAATAAAAACTCAATGTCTTCAAATCTAAAACCACTACATATGATAAATTCTATACGTAACTCTGACTTATGAAATCGGGTAATATAGAACCCAAAAACAAATTATTAAAAAGTAAATAACAATTAACCTTCAGAAATAAACCCAATTCAATAATTCCGAAATGTTAAGAGAATATTATACTTACAAAAATAAAATTTAAAATAAACTTTCTCAAACTAAAAATGTTGTATAAACATAAACCCTCAGTTTCCAAATTGGCAAAGATCTAAACCGGAAAATCACCTAAGAACCCTAAGTGGAATAGAGTAGTTCATGTAAACCCCTAATTTTTAGGGTAATATCAAGATCAAACCTTAAACGGAAAGTCAACCGGAAAACCTAAGTCAACAAATTCCCAAGAAACCCTAGTAGTTTGATCCGGCAACCGTACTCCTAAACCAAGGAGTCAAAATATGAGTAAAGGGTAGTTTGATTCGTAATAATACTAGGATACTTTAAAAGATAAGATTAGCGAATTTTCGATCTATTTTGAACCCGATTACAAACAACAAAAAGCATGTCATAGGGCTCGAAATATTAAATATATGATATATTAGCCGTTAGACTCGTAATTTCATAAGATTTCCAAATATAACAATTATAAATTTTTCGGGTTATACAAGTTATAGTTATAATCTTTTTATCGTATTTTCATTACTACTACTACTTTAAATGTCAAACCTACTTTTTGAATTCTTTTACACTATTCACAAGTACAACTACCCATAACTTATTTCTTACATCCTTACACCCTACTCTTACAATTACATCATTTTCTTACAATTTACCTTTCTAATATAACTTTTATCATTTAAATTACTTATTTAATTCCAAAACTTACACAACACAACACCTCTCTCTCTCTCTTTTTCTCTAGAACCGGCGCCCCCTTCCCATTTTTCCCTCTCTCCAATTTGTTTTATTTTCTTTTGTTTAATCCAAAGCAAACCCTAATTCATTTCTTTATATATACCTTCTTATGCCCACTTCATTTCACTTTCTTTCTTACTTTAGAAAATTGTTGCAAAACTCTCTCTCCTCTTCCTCTCAAAATCGTGAGCTTTCTTTCTCTCTATACACACACACTCTGATTTTTTTTTTCAAGTTTCTTACTCCACATAACCAAAAGGTGGTAGATCTATACCTTAATATCTTAAAAACATGTAATGGCAAGTTCATTCATGTGTGATTCCACATAAAAATCCCCATGAGCTTCAAGCTAGGGATGTGGAAACACTTGAACATAAGATCTTTGCCATCACAATGTTTTAGCTCTTGTTATTTAACTTATTTTGTTATTATCTTATTAAGTTATGTTATTATTATTAATGATTTGTGCATATATTCATCATCTATTCATACTCATATAATCATCTTAGTGTTCATGCATTTGTGATTAGTATGGTAAACTAGATCTAGTTGTTTTAAGTTCATAAATGCATTAGACTTTTGTTTTATGTTCTTAAATAGCTTGTAATAGCTTGATGGTAGTAGAAAAGTACTAGAAAGCTCAAGATCTATGTTAGTTTCAACAAAAATAACTTTTGAAAATTCGGATAAAAAAGGAACCCTATTTAGAAAACCTATTTTTAAACTTCAAAATGTGTATTTTTCATTTAAAATAAATGGCTTAAGGAATAGATATCATAAATGAATGATCTTGATGAGAAAATCTTAGATCCACTAAAGAATATTTTCAAAACAAGGGCATGGTTACAAAAGTTATATTTCAATCTCAATAACAAATATTAAATTCGTAATAAATGAAGCTTGAAATGTGAACACCCATTTTTCAACTCCAAAACAATTTTTTTATTAAAGAAATGGAAGCCTTAAGGGATAGGTTTGATTAGGAAATGATTTTTTTCAAGACTAAGTGAGTTTTACAAAGAAAACAAACTCAAATGAATTTTTCAAAATTCAGATTTGAAAATAACCATTATTTAAACACTAATTTCCAAGTGCCAAAATAATAATTTTATAGAAAAAATGAAAGTCCTAGGGATACATGTAATAAAGACCCAATTTTGACAAGAATAAAAGAGGTTTATCAAAATATAATCTTAGAACAATAAATGGTTTCCAAAATAGGCGAAACAATGTTTTCATTCTTTAAGATTTTGTAAAATTCGTACTTAGGCAAACCGCCTATTTAAACATCTATTTTCTAACCCCAAAATGAAGGTTTTTATTAAAATAATGAAGGTGATGGCTATATAGGTCATCAAGGTTAAGTTTTGATAAAAGCAATGTGATTTTTCAAGAAAGGAAACCACCTTTCTTAAGTCTAGTAAATTTCAAAAGTTTTGCAAAGTAAAAGTTTTTCAAAAAAGAATTCTTGATACTATAACATTAAGGATATACATATAGATAGTCATTTCATGACCTTCATGATAATAGCTTATAGGTATTGCATATATACATGATGCACTTGTAGAAACAAAGTTAGAAAAGTAAGGTCACATACTTCTTATTTGATAGTATCTAAGTACATGAGAAATTAGAAATTCCAACACTCATGAATCATGCATGGTATTGAGTTATATATGTATATGATAGAGTCCTACAAAATATAATGATAGCTAAGTATCTATCAAAGCTTTTAGTATAATGCTTAAATTGAAACTAGAAGTTGAATTATGGAATGGGAATTTGTATAGTATTTTGTACGTTACTGTTCATAGACTAAATGACCTTGTTTGTTGGAAATAACTCTAGAAATAGATAGCTCTCATGAATAGGTAGAAATCGTATATAGTATGTGGAATTCCGAGTTAAAATGACCAAGTTATGGCTGTTTTAAGTTGGAAATTCCTCTTAGACGAATTTTGACGAACTTGATAGAATAGAATTTATAAGTTCTTTCAAACTTCATAGAATTTCTCATTAGCATTATTTCTTTTGATTAGGAAACTTGGGAGATGGACTAGACCTTCCCGAGGACTATTACAATTAAGTGGATTTTCGCGCCATGGCAATATGAGTTCATTTTTTAAATAGCTATGCTCATGTATGTGCTTGTAATCATAGTGGCATTAGAATTAGGAAAAGATAAAATTATGATGAGTTGTGAGCTAATCTATATTGAATGAATGATAAGTATATTGAGACGAGACTTATTGTAAAATCATTATACGAGCTAGTATAGACTTGGATTGTCTGAAATTCTCTATGATCGTACTTAACTTACATAATTAACATGCCACGATTATATGAATAAACTAGACATGCATATCACGTAATGAGTCACATTGCATTGGCTAATATACCTTTGGTGGGACAAAAGTATATTAGTGGAGGCGAGGGGGCCTGTGTTAACATTAAGGATGCGAGATCGCTTAAGTTAACAGAAGTGGGTAGGCACTTAAAACTACCACAATAAAACAACAAAGGCTGTATAATTAAGAGAAAGAGATCGGGATTATGGTTGCATGACTCATGGACCACCCCACTCAAGATTATAATTATGGTTGCATGACTTATGGACCACCTCAACCCCGAATGGAGGGCGTAAATCCATTCACATATGACTACCAGAAAGTCATATACTTGTATGCTTATTTGCTTGTACATTTCATATGGATGTTAATAACATGTCTGTTATATACTATTGTTGAGTACTAAATATTTGGAAATGAATTCACTAAGCTCGTAAGCTTATATCCCAATAGTTTCCTATTGCAGTACGAATATTTATGGCTATCTCCAAGAAGCTACTTTCCTTAGGTACAACTTTTGGACTCTAAGGAGCTCTTGGACGAAGTCGGGACCTAAACGTAGGCATAGACTTCTAGTTGAATCACCTAAATTGATGTTTGATGGATGTTGTAAGAGACTTTTGAGAACTTAAGAACTCTTTATATTTTTTACGAGGGGTATGCCCCTTAGATTATGTAATAGATTAAATCTAGATATAGCTGTTATGATACACATTCTTGTTGCTATGTATGCCTCCTTAAACTATTTCGAAGCAAAGTATGGTCCCTATATGTTGAACGTGAGCCTTACACCCGATGTTCAAACTCATGGAGAGACTAAGGTTGTCTTACTTGAGTTTAAATATATAGTAAAAGGACTGTCGCGTTTAGGGTACTCCTTTGGGGCGTGACACTCTCCTTTGGGAATTCATCATTATCTCCACCTCATCTAACTTTTCCAAGTTTGGATTGTCAAGATGAAAAAGATGATCAACTATAAATTCTCTGCTCCCTTTTTATCCTTAGTTTCAAAATCAAATTCTTGCAATAATAGAATCCACCTGATGAGTCGAGGTTTGGCATCTGATTTTGTCAACAAAAATTTTAAGGAGGAGTGATTCGTATACACAATGACTATGGACAAAATTAAATATGATCGAAACTTATCAAAAGCAAACACAATAGCCAATAACTCCTTCTCGGTTGTGGTATAATTTTGTTATGCTGTTGTAAGCATCTTGTTGGCATAATAAATTAGCCGAAAATATTTGTCCTTTCATTAACTTAAAACCACACCGACAACTAAATTGCTAGCATCACACGTAAGTTCAAATGGGAGATTCCAATATGAGGCAACCATAATATGATCATTTGTAAGCTTATCCTTGAGGGTATTAAATGCCTTTAGGCATTCTTGAGAGAACTCAAACGGTACATTTTTCTCTAACAACTTGGTCAATGGTCGTGCAATCTTTGAAAAGTCCTTAATGAACCGTCGGTAAAACCTAGCAAAACCAAGAAAACTTCTCCTAATTTAATTGAAGAAGGCGGTGGAAGCTTAGCTATTGCCTCAATTTTCACATCGTCTACCTTAATTCCTTTTTCGAGACCTTATGTCCTAACACAATTCCTTCTTGAACCATGAGGTGACATTTTTCCCAATTCAACACTAAATTGGTCCCATCATAGTGTTATAACACCTGCTCCAAATTATAAAGGCAATCTCAAAAGAATTTCCAAACACGAAAAAGCCATCCATGTAAACTTCCATTATTTCCTCCACCATATCCTCAAAAACAGCCATCATACATCTTTGAAAGGTGGTGGGATCATTACGTAAATCGAAAGGCATCCTTCGGTATGCAAAGGCTCCATAAGGGCATGTAAAGGTAGTTTTCTCTTGGTCTTCTGATGCAATTAAGATCTGAAAATATCCTAACATTCTATCTAAAAGGCAATAATAAGCATGTCCTGCCAGCTTTTCTAACATTTGATCTATAAAGGGTAATGGAAAATGATATTTGAGAGTGGCATCTTTTAACTTACGATAATCAATAACATACGCCATCTTGTAACCGTCCTCATAGAAATAAGCTTGTTCTTTTCATTTGGCACTACAGTCATCCCTCCTTTCTTTGGGACCACTTGAACTCGGCTTATCTATTAACTGTCAGATATTGAATATACCAAATCAACATCAAGCAACTTAATTACCTCCTTTTTCACTATATCCTTCATATTAGGATTCAACCGTCTTTGAGATTGCACTACTAGTTTAACTCCATCTTCCATCAAAATCTTATGGGTGCAAAATGAAGGATTAATGCCTTTTATATCTACAATATTAAAAGATTGCCCTTTTATGCTTCTTAAGGACAAAAAGCAACTTATCTTTCTAATCATGGCTAAGGTTTGATGCTATTACCATCGATAATTTGGAATCTTGCTCAAAAAATGCATATTGCAAATAGTTTGGCAATTGTTTAAGCTCTAGCACTGGAGGCTCTTGATCAAAGGCTTGAGCATTGCAATAGTATTTCCATTAATGTCCGCAAATTCACGCTCTTTCGTTATTTCACCATTTTTCTCCAGCCGGGTGAAAATCTCTTGTAAATCAAAATTTTTTATCTCCTTTCCATTCCATTAATCAATCATAATTCCCACGTATCTCTATACAATAGCTCTTGTATAGAGCTAGAAACAGAAAGATCTAAATAGTTAATTGCATAGCTAGTATCATCATGATGCATTGTTTGTTTGAGCACATTTGGCATTTTGACAACCACTTCCTCATCTTTAACACATAAAACTTATTTTCCATCACCTAGATCAATGAGAGCTCTGACTATTGCCAAAAATGGTCTTCCCATAATGAAAGGGACTTCCACATCTTCACTCATGTCAAGATGACAAAATCTGTTGGGAAAATGAAATCTTGAACCTCTATCAACACATCCTCAATTACTCCCCTAGGCAATTTCGCTGATCGATCAGCTAATTGAATTCTTATACATGTGGGCTTAGGTTCTCCTAACCTTAATCTCTTAAACATTCAATAAAGCATGAGGTTAACACTTGCTCCTAAATTTGCTACAGCTCATTCTTCGGTTACATTTCCAATCAAGCATGGAATTGTGAAGCTTCCTAAATCCTTAAGCTTCATAGGCAGTTTATTCCAAAGTACCGTAGAACACTCTCCTCTGAGAGTAATCATGGAAAATTCTTCTCACTTCCTCTTGTTAGATAATAACTCCTTTGAAAATTTTGCATATTGTGACATTTAAGAAAGTACCTCCACCAATGGTAAATTTATATGTAATTGCTTGAAGATAACTAGGAATCTACCATATTGTTGATTAGAACGGTCTTTCTTGAGATGTGCAAGATATGGAATAGACAATTTATACTCCTTTACTTCAGAGATGGTTCTTCTTCTATTGATTTATCCTCTTTTTGACACTCCCCTTCTCCATTAGCGATGGTCTCTTAATTGGTTCATTAGCCTTAAATCTCAATTCCTTCTAGCTTCTCAAAGCAACAACCTTAACGCTCTCTTGGGTTAGACTCTGTATTGTTAGGCAATGAACCCTAAGTTCTTTCAGACAAAGCTTTGCAATCTGGCCTACTTGATTCTCTATATTATGTATCGAAGCTTCATGATTTCGCAGAGCTGCTTCTATAAACTTTTGCAATCCTCAGAGGTTTTTTTTAATTGAGTTATCAATTCTTCCAATCGAGGGTTGACATTACGAGGATGAGGCCTTTGAAAACTAGGTGAGGAGAATTGCAATTTTGAGCATTAGCATTACTCCAAGAAAAATTTGGGTGATTTCTCATCCTAGGTTATAGTTATTACTATATGGGTTGTTCGTGGCCTGGCTAGATTTCCTAAAATAGTCTACTTGCTCAACTGTTCAAATTTGGAACTTCCTCGTAAAACTGGATCTATATTAGCCAATTGTTGATGCTAAGACATAGCTAATCCATCACTTTTCTTTGCCAAAGCCTCTACCTTAGACACAATGGTAGTGGCAACATCAACATCATGAATTCTTGCAGGTTTTTTCTCCTTAGAATGAGAAGCAAACCACTGATAATGATTGTTGGCTATATCCTAAAAAAGTTCAAGACTTTCCTTGGGGGTTTTTTAATTCAAACCGCCACTCACAACATCATCTATCATTTATTTAATTTGATAATTCAAACCATTGTAAAAAAGTTTGGGCCCGTAGCCATGGAGGAAGTCCATGATGAGGGCACTTTCTTAACATTTCCTTAAACCTCTCTTATGTATCATAGAGTGTTTCATACTCTAGTCGATAGTAGGATAATATATCACTCTGAAGTTTGGTTGTCGTGGGAAGGGGAAAATACTTATTCATGAATTTCTTAACTAATTCTTGCCAAGTAGTAATGGATCCTCTAGGCAAAGAACTTAACCATTGTCTAGCTCTTCCCTTGGTGAAAATGGAAACAATCTCAAACAAATTGCATCATTACTAACTCTGTTGAGTTTGCAAGTATCACAAATTTCTAAGAAGATTTGGATATGAGCATTTAGGTCATCATCTGGTAGGCCATCAAACTAAGCAGATTGTTGAACCATTTGTATCACATTAGGTTTAATTTCAAAATTATTTGCTGCTGTTCGTGGTTGAGCAATGCTTGAAATGATACCCTTCAAAGTTGGCCTGGTAAAATTTAACATCGCTCTTGGGCCTCCTAATTCTTATTATCCCTATTGTTGCCAATCAATCGATTATTGTCGTCATGCATGTTTAGATCATCAAAACCTCAAGCATTATTTCCATCATTTCCATGATCTCCTAAGTTATCTATCTCAAATTCTTGTACTTATTCCTCTTTAATCTCAATTTGTTAAGTTTCCATGATTTGTTTATTCTTTCGTCGGTTTCTTGAAGTTGTTCTCTTTATTTTTGGATTGAATTCAATAAGCTCCTTAGAACTGCTTCTGGTCATGCACTGTAAGAAAATCAAAACAAAGAATCAAACTTAGTGCACTATGTACTAAGAAGATGAAGATTGATTTTAACACTTTATGAACAATTAGACTAATAAGTAATAAGTTTTCCTAATACTACTAATTCCCCGGCAACAGGCCCTAAAACTTAGTCACAATGATAGTTGTTTTAATTAAATCAAATGTCTACTCTTAATCCTATCTTATGACTTAATAGGCAAGTATACCTATTGTTTATTGTAGTATAGCACTAAACACGAGGTCGTTTTATAGGGATTTTTAACTTTTCTTTATTATCTAACCAATAAAAATTGAGCTGAATTAATATAAGAAACTATCACTGTTCTTTTATTAATCCAATGGACACCAATTGAAGTTTAAGTTGACGAGATCAGATTTTAGATATACCTAGATCTTAATTTACCACTAACCCAACTATTGTAACTTCTTGAAATTAATTAATTAGGTAATATTAGTTCCTTAAATCGTAGAGTTCCCTTATCAAATTAACAAATTTCTCAAGTATATTAATTTATAATCCTAAATCAATCAATCAAAATTTCTTCTAGATCAATAGTGATTTAGAATTGCATTAGAACAACAACTCATGCATAAACCTTAAGTTTCACATAAGACTTTCACAGTTCTATCTCTAAAACTACAAGCGAATCCCTTCAATTACATATGTATGATCATAAAAGCAATTTATCAATCAACTTCATGCACTAGTAATATGAAATTAAGAAAGCATTAACAAACATGCAATTGAACTTAAGGAAACTGGTGATAGTGCATTAAAATCTCAACTCAATTAAATGGTGGAGCTAGGGTATATCAAGATTTAGATACAAGCGACTATTCTTCCATAAATTTAGCAATAAACATGAATACAGAAGAAGAATAGCTGAAAAACATAGTTACAACCCGATTGCTTAATGAAATCTTATGCAATCTTGTTGTAAGAGGAGCTCACTTGATTTCTCTTAAAGGGGATGGCTTAAAAATGTGTTCTAAAATTGTTAGGGTTCAGCTAACATGTTTTATTTATAGGAAAACTTGGAAACCATATATGAATCTTTGAATGTGACACATGGCAGTCTTGTACGGTCTGTCGTATGGCCTTATTATGGATCAAATGGCTTTTCGATCAACGTTGTCATGCTATATATGCTCCTCTATAGGGCCATATCTCAGGCATATGGCTCTTGGTTCTGAATCTAAGCCATATGGTCTATTGTAGGGGCTAAATGGCAAGGTGTACCATTCTCTAATCTATACTTTGGGTTCGTATGATCCTTCGTATGGGTAGTCTTGTAGGGCATGCGAGTCTTTGTTCCATAAGACTATTATAGGGGCCATATGTATTAGCATTTGGAGCTTTGTTATCATCATAGAGATCTATACCATATACCATGGGGGATGTACAATTCCACTTCCCTTCAATTCTTCAAGTGTTCACTTTAAAATCACCCATTTTCTTCATCACCTTTTATCTTTTCTTCAAATGAGCTTTTTAAACAACTGAAATCAATAATTTAACTAAATAAGTATCGATTTCTCATAGCATGGTTGATAAATTCTTACATTAAGGTTCAAAATTATGTTTTGGATAAAGGTGTTTTAGAACCTTATCTTTTTACAAAGAGAAAGCAAATTGGGTAAAAAAATATGAAGATTTGAAGCAAAATGTGGTCAACACGAGGAAGACATGCTATGTCTCCAAGCCATATCGAGGAATGTGCACCAATAGACGTAAATTTGAATTTTTGTGTGGCATGACTTCGACATGACCTGTTTCCAATCATGCCATTCTGGAAATTTGGCTTAACAAGGGACATAATCATGGCATGACATGTCTAGGTGGTGTTGTTCCTCAAAGGTGACCACAAAAAGTTACACGACTTAAGGATAGGTCATGTCCTAGTCATGTCATAAAAAGGCCCTAGACATGACTTGGGGAAATGACTTATCTTGGTTGTGTCAATCTAACAATGAACTATTTTTAGGAAACAACTTAAGAAAAGGAAAGTTAGCTTCTTAGACTTGAAGAAAAAGATGTCTATACTTAAAATTGGAAGTTTTAGAGGCTTCATTCTTTACACTGAAGAAACCCAACAACTTTCCATTCCCAAGAAGGCTATTTTCTAAATAAAAACCTTAACTTGCTCATAAAGGACATGCAACTTTCCTATTCTTCAAGATCTTACCTTTCCTCTTTTGCGTAAAGGAAATCTCTTCCTTTGAAGCTTGAAGAACATATAAAGGGGGCAAGATCTAAGGGGAGCAAAGAGCATAGAAGTAGTGATATTGATTTGTATAGGTTATCTGAGCAAGTCAATTTGTGCTTGATTTTTGAAATTGTAATTGTGGATTGTGCTTGATTGTCTATCTTTTCGAGTGATGAATACTTCTCCCATGGAGGAGTAATTTCTTTGTTTAGATTTTGATGAACTATAGGTTAAAGATGTGATTTGTTCTTCATTGATTTTAATATATTGCTTGATTTCTTAAATTCAATTGTGTTGTGCTTTCTTGCTATCTTAAGTTAATAGTTTGAAATATTGATTCTTGATTTGATATTCATGCAAATTAATTGAGAAATTGTTTGTATGATTAGATCTACACAATTGTAAGGAGTTGGATGCAATCTTAGAGATAGGATGATGTGATTCTTTGAGATTATGGTGAAACCTAATAGGGGGATTCTAGACCAATAAAGCTGTTCAAGGGATTTTAATTAGGAAGAGATTTCAATTAATCAATCGAAAATAAGGTCCCACTAGTTTCGAGAGAGATATTGGATTATATTAGGAGTCTTTACCGTTCAAAAAATCAATAATAATATTAGAATTATCCTTTTGTGTAATCACATATCACCTAGCGAAGATTCAAGATCTAAATAGTTTTTGCAATTTAGAATATTTTTTGGTTGACTTATGTTCTTTTAATTTTAGTGATATTATCATATAATTTGCTTAACCATTCTCTTTTATAGGTTAAACAATAGAAGAATGGTAAGTATTAATATGCATTAGTGTATGTGGGATCAATACTTGTGCTCTAAATCCATACTATTATCATCAATAGGTATAATTGCCTTAAGTACGATCATAGTAAAATTTTGGCGTAAGTTTTTAACTTGTTATTGATTTTGTTTGTTTTGGGACCAGTACCAGCGGGAACATGATTATGGTTACTTGATAAGCACTAAATTTTTTTATCAAGAAAAAAGAGTCAACAGATGAAGACTGGTGTTGCAGCATTTGAAATATGGCGTTTATATTGTATACCGCCTCGAAGGTCGGCGACCTTCAATCCTAGGCTGGTGGCATAGCCACTAAAGGCCGGCGGCCTTGATGCTATTTTGTGTTGTTTATTTTAGTTTTGTCTTTTATTTTATTTCACCTTTAGGAGAATCCTATAAATACTCCTTTTGTATCATGAGCTGATCAGTTTTTGACACATTTGATAAAAACCTTTTCTTTGTGTTTGTCTTTCAACCTTGAGAGCAAATTCATTAAGTTCTTATTGATCCTTGTGATCGTGGCGAACAACCCATTCTTATCGATCATTGTGATCGTGGTGAACGATCATTCAATCTTTCTTGTGCTTCATATAAAGAGAGAAAGAGTGTGTAGTTGGGGTTATTTTTGGTGCGTAATATCCATCAATAACGCCATTCATATCCTTTAAATTTCATTGCATCCAAATATAAGCATTAAAAATATCATCTTTGGTATTAGATCCCTAATGCACATATCATCTTTTTGGTATAAGAGCATTTCGGCACATCATTACTAGTATTGTGCTAGTGAGTCTAACTGTTCGCATCTATCATCTCCACCATTTAGGGGCATGTTGGCAAAGCTATTCTCATCATTCATAGTGTCCTTGATATGTTTGAAGCCTATGATTTGCTCTAGCCAATTGTCAAATCATGGCTTATAGATTAGCTAGGCGTTGCCATTCATTAGCCACTATAGCAACAATTAAAGGTTTTACATTGGAAAGCCTGATCGATTGTCCAATAGCTTGACCAATAGTCTCCAACATAATGATTTTGCTCTTTGACTTTCCATCCATGGTGTATGGTGATTTTTAAACAAACTTGGTGATTAAACAACAATTAGATAGCACATATCATATGAGCAGATTATGAGAAAGCTTCACACAACTTACATCAATTCAAATATCTACTTAATGATTTCTCATTGACTGAAGACTCTAATTTGAGACAAAACTATCATCATAGTCAATTATTTGAAGCTTACTAGTTTCAAGAGCACCATTCATTCTTTAAGCCAACTTAACTTAAAAGAACAAGATGTGAAGCCCAACAAAAAATTCACTATCTTTAGCGACTTGTCATCAAAGAGAGTAATGGCAAATGATGATAGATAGTTTGAGATGAGCTTCCTACGCTTAGTTTAACCTTATTTAGACCATGGGTTGATGTGCTAAAGCCTATATCATTTTGGCTCATGTCCAACCTATGAGTTGCCTTAAAGAAACTATGGAAAGAAAACAACTTTCATGCTCTCTTTTGACTCAACTTAACAAGTTTGCTTCTAGCAGATTGACATAACCCACTTATTTACCATTTTTATCGTACTCCAAAAATCTTGGAACATGGAGCATGCTTTAGTAAGAGTCATGTTCCCTTAAATTATTATAAACAGTTTGTTTAATAAAAAACAATTGCTCATAATAATCACTCTAGCCTAGACCCACCAAAGTTTCCTTTTATTTGCGGATTTTCCAATGTAGACACCAAGAACCTTCTAGTTTGTGTCAATCTTAATCTCCTATTAATAAAGATTTAAGATGAACAATATGTAATAATTGATGACAATCAATTGTGCGTATACAATACACACACACACATATATAATATATTAATTTATCACAATCTTTAGTAAAATTATATAACTGGTTTGATCAAGATATTTATAACGGAGTAGTATTATGTGCCCTTTTAACGGGATTGGGATTGATTTAGGTTAAATGAAGTACTTTCTTTAGTTGTTCAAAAGATCCCGAAACCCCCCGATAATAAGACAATAGAAAAACCACACACCAACCTTCCAGTCTTTCTTAATCCATCCATCCTTCCTCCCGACCCTTATCTATCTCATGCGGCTGCAACCCAATTTTTGTTTCGGAAGCGAGAGGCTGAACACACCTTATCTCCTCTCACTTTCTTTCTATCTCTAATCCATTTATAAGCAATTCTAAAAACCATACCAACCCATAAACCCTATCCTTATACACTTCTCCACTTCCAATTCTCTCTCCATCCCCTCGAATTCTTCACACTCTTGTTTTCTTTAATCTTCTTCATGGATATCAATTCCAGCCCATTAGTCACGGGGTTGGTTCGGTCCAATTCATCAGGTTCTTCTTCCTCTTTCTCTTCTGCATCTTCTCTTGATTCCGATAACGAAGCTAATATGGCGTTGAAACCTAGTTCAATCCGTGTCAATATCGACGATAATAACGATGAAAAGGTTATATTGGGCAGTAATAGTGGTGATAATGGGGAGTCTGGGTTTATGAGTGGTGAGGAGGAGTTCGAGACAGCGCCCGAAAAGCCCTTTGGGGCTGACCTAGATGAGGAAACTAAGGTTAAGGAATCGAGTGGGAATGGAAACGATGGTGTCAATATGAATTTGGAGGGTAATCCCAGTGTTAGGCCTTTTGTGGGTTCGTCTTCTTCGGGTTTTTCGTCGATGATGCCTGGTGGGTTTAGGCCGGTTGCGAAGCCTTCGAATGATGAGGATGAGGATGAGGATGAGGATAATGATGATATCGTTGGTGGGGTTAGAGTTGCAAGGGATTCTTTGGATAGTACTGGTGAGGCCAACGAGGCTGCGGATTCGGGGTCTGAGAAGAAGGGGTTTTTTGTAGATAAGAGTTTGCGCGAACTAGGTGATTTGCTGGAGGTAAGTGGTGGTGGTGGTGGTGGTAGTAATGCTGCTAACGATGAGGGTCTTGTGACTGGGGGGAAAGAGTTGGGTTCTGAATTAAGGCCTAGTGAGGGGAGTTTGGTGAGTGAACCAAAATCGGTGTTTTTGAAGGATGAAGAAGCTGTGAAAGAGGAGAATATTGAGGTTTCGGGTAGTGAAAAGGCTATAGATTTGCAAGAAATAAAAGAGACTAGTAGGACTGGAGTTGATGCTGTGAGTTTAGAGCAAGAACGTGAGAAAGTGGTTGATGGGACAACATTTACAGCTAGTGGAGACACAGTTGTGGATAATATACAGGTCAACTTGTTGAACTCTGGTGCTGCTGTCGTTGGTAAAGCTGATGAAACAAAGGAACTAGAAATTAAGGGAATGGAGCTGCCAGTTTGTGAAAATGTTGCGCTGGAGAATGGGTATAATGAGATCAGTGCAAATGCTGAAGAATCTTCTGATGCAATTGCCACTAATATCAATGGTGAAGATACCCAGTTATCGACAGTGTCTAATTTGGAGAAGGATGGTGTGTCTGGTAAGACAAGTTATGATAGCCCTGTAGAGGATACAGTTTCTGCAGATTCTGTGCAGGCTGGTGGTGAAGCATCTCAGCAGGTGTCCAACCAGGTTGAGCCTGCTCCGTTAGCTAGTGATGAGAAAGGGGATGAAGAAAATGTGATGCAGAGTAATGGTGATAGAGAAGAAATGGAAGAGAGTGGAGTTGAGGATGGAGTTTCTATTATATCCCAACCTCACACTGGGGATATAATGAGAGATTCCGGAGATGTCAGAAAAGATATACTGAAAGATAGCCCTATAGAGAATTCAGTTTCTGCAGATTCTGTACAAGCTGGTGGTGAAGCATCTAAGCAGGTGTCCAACCAGGTTGAGCCTGCTCTGTTAGCCAGTGATGAGAAAGGGGATGAAGAAAATGTGATGCAGAATAATGGTGATAGAGAAGGAACAGAAGAGAGTGGGGTTGAGGATGGAGTTTCTCACACAGGGGATATAATGAGAGATTCCGGAGATGTCAGAATACTGAATGAGGGCTCAGATACAGATGGGGAGAAGGAAATTATCTTTGAAAACTCTCAAGCTGCTAGACAGTTCTTGGAGGAACTGGAAAGAGCATCAGGTCCTGTTACAAACTCTGGTGCTGAAAGTTCCCGTGATAATTCACAGAGAATTGATGGTCAGATTGTCACTGATTCTGATGAAGAGGTTGATACTGATGAAGAAGGGGAGGGGAAGGAGCTATTTGATTCAGCAGCATTGGCAGCACTGTTGAAAGCTGCCACAGGTGCTGATGCAGGAGGTGGTAGCATCACCATCACATCTCAAGATGGTTCGAGACTCTTCTCTGTTGAGAGTCCTGCTGGGTTGGGATCTTCTCTTAGGTCTCTGAGACCTGCTCCTCGACCAAACCGACCTAGCCTATTTCCATCTAACCCTCCTGCTGCTTCAGTGTCTGAGAATAATTTGAGTGAAGAAGAAAAAAAGAAGCTTGAAAAAATTCAGCAACTAAGGATAAAATTTCTAAGACTTGTACAAAGATTAGGCCATTCTTCAGAAGACTCACTAGCAGCACAGGTCCTGTACCGTTTGGCTCTTGCTGCTGGGAGGCAAACGAATCAGTCATTTAGCCTGGATGCTGCAAAGAGGACAGCTTCGGAGCTTGAATCAGAGCGGAAAGATGATCTTGACTTCTCCTTGAGCATACTGGTTCTTGGAAAAGCTGGTGTTGGGAAAAGTGCAACTATTAACTCCATCCTTAAGGAGGATAAAGCACCAATCGATGCATTTGAGAGTACCACGACTTCAGTGAAAGAGATAACTGGGACAGTTGATGGGGTTAAGATCAGGATCTTTGATACTCCTCCCTTAAAATCTTCTGTTATGGAACAAAATGATAATCGTAAGATCTTGTCTTCAATAAAGGCGTTTACTAAGAAGCGTCCAGCTGATATCGTACTTTATGTGGATCGGCTTGACTCACAAACCAGGGATCTTAATGACCTCCCATTGCTTAGAACCATCACAAATTCTCTTGGCCCATCAATATGGCGGAGTGCCATAGTTACCCTCACTCATGCTGCTTCAGCTCCTCCTGATGGACCAACTGGTTCTCCATTGAGCTATGATGTTTTTGTGGCTCAAAGGTCTCATGTTGTTCAACAGTCAATTGGACAAGCAGTTGGTGATTTACGTCTGATGAACCCAAGTTTGATGAACCCAGTTTCACTTGTAGAAAATCATCCATCTTGTCGTAAGAATAGAGATGGCGAGAAGGTTCTTCCTAATGGTCAAGCCTGGAGGCCTCAGCTATTGTTGCTCTGCTATTCTATGAAGATCTTGTCTGAAGCAAGTTCTTTGTCAAAGCCTCAGGATCCATTTGACCATAAAAAACTCTTTGGTTTCCGTGTTCGGTCTCCACCTCTTCCATACTTGCTGTCATGGTTGTTGCAATCACGGACGCACCCAAAACTTGCTACTGACCAGGGCCTTGAGAATGGTGATTCAGACATTGATTTGGATGATCTATCTGATTCTGATCAGGAGGATGAAGTAGATGAGTATGACCAGCTTCCGCCGTTCAAGCCTCTTAGGAAAGCTCAGTTGGCTAAACTGAGCAAGGATCAGAAGAAAGCATATCTTGAAGAGTATGATTACAGAGTGAAGCTTTTGCAGAAAAAGCAATGGAAGGAGGAATTGAAGCGGATGAAGGAGATGAAGAGAGGAAAGGTTGCGCCTGAGGAGTTTGCTTACATGGGTGAGGATGCTGATCAGGAGAATGCTCCTGCAGCTGTTCAAGTTCCTTTGCATGATATGGTTCTCCCACCATCATTTGACAGCGACAATCCTGCTTACAGGTAATGGATCATGATAATAGCACTCCATAGTAAATTGTTTGTTTTGAGAGAAAGATTTTTGCTACAGTAAATGGCCTCTTTAGAATCAAATCAGTGCTTTTGTATTGTGTTAGGAAATAAATTCTTGGTTCTTAGATATTGATGCTGGACATGATTCGTTGGTAGCACATCACTCAGTGTGTTTTGGAACCTGATTTACCAAGACTAGGCAAGATAGTGTGATTTCTATGCTTCGGATTCCTTAATGATGAATAAAGACAATCAGGAAACAAATTAGTATTTAGAAATTTCCATCTGATTTTTTTCATTTTAGTCCAGTGGAGCACAACCATATCATGGTGATGTGATATGGTGGTCTGCCTTAACTTCTATATGCCTGAAAGATAATAATTGTTACCTTGACATATCTAACCTACAGGTACCGCTTTCTGGAGCCTACTTCACAGTTTGTCGCAAGGCCTGTCTTGGACACTCATGGTTGGGATCATGACTGTGGTTACGATGGGGTAAATGTTGAGCATAGTCTAGCCATTGCTAGTCGGTTTCCAGCAGCAGTTGCAGTTCAGATAACAAAAGATAAGAAAGAGTTTAATGTACATTTGGATTCTTCAGTTGCTGCAAAGCATGGTGAAAATGGATCAACTATGGCAGGCTTTGACATCCAGAACATTGGCAAACAACTTGCCTACATTGTGCGGGGGGAGAGTAAATTCAAGAGCTTCAAGAAGAACAAGACGGCTGCTGGAGTGTCGGTTACCTTTTTAGGTGAAAATGTTGCGACTGGGGTGAAACTCGAGGATCAAATTACACTTGGAAAGCGTCTGGTTTTGGTGGGCAGCGCTGGAACTGTTAGATCCCAAGGTGATGCAGCATATGGAGCCAATTTGGAAGTGCGACTCAGGGAAGCAGACTTCCCGATCGGCCAGGATCAATCATCTCTGGGCTTGTCGTTGGTTAAGTGGAGGGGTGACTTGGCATTGGGTGCAAATCTTCAGTCTCAGTTCTCAATTGGCAGGAGTTCTAAGATAGCTGTTCGTGCGGGATTAAACAACAAGAGAAGTGGCCAAATTACGATCCGCACTAGCAGCTCTGAGCAGCTTCAGATTGCACTTGTTGGCATCCTCCCCATTGTGACGGCCATATACAAAAGCCTTAGGCCAGGAACAGCTGAGAATTATTCCATATACTAGATTACGGCGATGCGGGTCAATCTGTTGTACGGATGGTTTCTCAGGCATGATTTTGAGTATCAATTTCTTTGAATCAGAAGTTATTTGAGATCTAGAACTTGTTAAATTTCTGTTATATGAGTATTACTTGATAGACCTTATCAAGTATGAGATGAATTCATTAGGGAGTTTGAAATAATATTATCGTTCTCTCCAAGTAGATGGCAGGTCTCTTGACTGTCTGGAAGTCTTGTCTTGATGCAATACTTCATTGAATTTTGAGTTCATACCATCATTTGTGTGGAAAATAATTGTTCTCTTCAGTATCTATATGTAGATGCACTAGGCACAGTGATTTGAATTTGATTTAAGTGTGTGTGTTAATGAAAGTAACAGATATGCTTGGGAAGTTATCACCATCAAATGTATTATTAATGCATGCTTAAAAATTATTTTGAACATGATGTTTATATTATCATGTAATTTAAAATTATTGATTTTATATGCTTATTAACAATCTTAATACAATACTTCATTGAATTTGGATAAATTATTTGGATGCCCTAATGTTTGTTTTATGTAAATTAGC
Organism: Combretum micranthum; assembly: GCA_024138025.1. NCBI lineage: Eukaryota > Viridiplantae > Streptophyta > Magnoliopsida > Myrtales > Combretaceae > Combretum > Combretum micranthum. The sequence continues at coordinate 177,389 of JAMXBD010002064.1, read as the reverse complement.
TTTTACATCTTTAATATATATATGTGTGTGTTGTGTTGCGGAAAAAAAAGAATTAAATTGAAAATACCGTAGTTTATATATATAATTGAAATGAAGTGGCTAGATTTAATTAATCTTTTTTTTTTTCGGTGGGGTTGCTAAATTTAAATTTTTGGAGTTATGTTTAAATTCTACCCTTGATGAGAGAAAAAGTTGAGATCAATGAGAAAATGGGCATTTGAGAGTAAAGAAAATTGCCTATGAACATTCAAGTACAAAGGTATGAAACATGTTTACAGTTTACCCATATATCTACTTCATGATTTATGTGGTGGTTCATTATAATTCACATCATATAAAAATTTTAATCGAATTTTAATTTAAAATATATACATTTGAATGAAAATAACAAATCTACTTAATAGGTTGGCATAATTAATGTATTGACAACACCGCTATACTATGAAGCTTAATCAACCTGTTGGTTCTTGTATTTTTTTAATATATTTAAAATTTAATAAAAATTGAAATATAGTAAATGTAGGGTGGTGTTAAATTTATTTGTACATATTTATAAGTACGTATATATGCTTAAATAGTGTGCTTTTTTTTTTTTTCCATCAACTTTCCCATACAATAGCGGACACATGTAATAATTTCATTATTAATGAATTTTTGAGCACATTCCTTGAGAGTGTTTATTTAAATAGTGTTCATTAATTGTTTTAAATGTTTTGTAAATATTATACGCTGCTTTTAAAATATTGGTTTTTATATAACTTTTGATGATCTAGTTTCCACATCAATGTATGAAATCATATGTTATTGTCAAGATTTATAACTCTCTAAAAAGTATATATGATTGTTACTGTTTTATATTTAGTTATGTAAAGATTACAATATTTATTCACACAAAAGATACATATGTTGATCAAATAATTCAATATAAAAAGAATTGTTAATGGCGAAATAAAAAAAGTAATAAAAAGTGTAAATACTAAAATCGAAATATTGCAGATAGCTAAAAGGTTGAGCAATGAAAGCCATAAATTATAAAAGTTTATAAAATTATATACACACGCAAGAAATTAATATTGATATATTTTTAAAAAAAATTAAGAAAATACTACTGAAATGAAAATAACTCTAGTTTTAGGCAACTTAAATTCGTCTCTTAAAAACTGATATAATCTCTTCAAAAGATGAATTTAGTATTCGAAAATTAACCTCGTCTCTTGATTCTATCATTGTCTCTTCAAGAGACGAGTTTAGTGAATTTATACTGCTATTATCTCTTGAAGTGACGAAGTCAGTCACTCATAATCTCTTTTTTTGAAGAAACGACTTTAAGTTGCTTAGTTTTAGAATTATTATTTATCTAGCAAAATTTATGTGATTCTTTTAAAAATATATATATTTTTTTCCTTACTCCCACGCGCACTTGCCAAGGCTAAATGGTTGAAATTCGGTCTGGATTGCCACCCCCCCTTTTTTTTTTAATATTGGGTTTAGATGAGAGAGATTAAGATTTTAAAATTATATATAAATAAATTGACCAAAAAGAAAATTATATTTAGATAATATAAATTCTTAACCCAGAGAAAACTTTATCACAGTATTATATTTTTAATGGAAATGACTTATGATTATTTTATTATTTAGATTATAACTAATCGCGATTATAAAATATTTAATATATTAATTATTATATTTATTTTAATAATTAAATAATTAGCAAAAACTACTTTTTTTTTTATTTGTGGATATGTATATTCCATTTTTTTCATTAATATTATAGATGTTAAAGCATTGTAAAAATCAAACTTAAATAATTCGGGCCGCATATGAGACGGTGTGTGAATTCCCAGTCAAGTGGGCTGTAGGCAGCAGCTTACCGTCGGAGAAATAGGACCGAGCCTGAGGGATAGTGAAGGCCGAATCTGGTTTTCCAATGGAAGAAGACGACGAGGCCACACTTGTTCTGAAAGCTGCCTTCGGCGAATCATCAGACGAGGAATCGGCGTCAGAAGGAGATGGAGAAGGAGGAGAGCCATGTGAAAGGAGTTATTTTTGGGAACAGATCCAACAAATCAAGGGACTCTGGTTGTGCAGAGACTTCCTCTCTCCTCATCATCAGTCTGCTCTCCTCTCTGCTGTCCAAAATGGTGCGTTTTACTGAGTTCAGATTGTCCTGCTGAAAATTTGAATTATCTTTCTGTTCATTTATTTATTTATTTGTTTTTTTTAATAAAAATTTTTGCTTACAGAGGGATGGTTCACTGAAGCATCAAATAATCAGGTTTCAACTGTTGAAATACATAAGAACAAAAAATTATTACTGTTGTTGTTGTCGTCGTCATTGCTTGTTTCATATTGTAATTGAGGGAAGTGACTCCTGCTTGTAGTTGATGCTCTTATTGCAAGTGGCGTGTGATCTTAGGACTTCCTGAGAGGTTTTGTTATTCTTTTTGCCCACATGGTTTGACAGGGTTCCTTCCTCTTTTCCCCCTTAGGCCATGAGGTTTGGGGATCTTCCGGCATGGGCAGTTGAACTCTCTCATTGTATTCGAGATGCAGTACTCTCAGGTGAATATGTTGCAGAATCGGATAGTCATGAGGATGAAAATTTGTTTCCCATATTGCCTTTGAAGTTGTTGGAACGAGATCCACTCTTTGATCAACTTATTGCAAACTCATACCAACCTGGTCAGGTGAGTCAAGAGCTTATATTTGGCCACAAAGCTGACATGTGCTCATTGGAGAAAAATTTAATTAAAATTAAAAAAGTTCACCATGTTATGATACGTATGAATAGTTACTTCAATTAATTCACTTTGCTAAACATTATGATCTTGAATAAACTACTCAAAACGTTTTACATGGGATGAAGGTTCCTGCACATGAACAAAGTTTTCTCACGTCTTGTGTCCCTATGAAGTGTCTTCAGATTGTCAAGTATTTTCTTTATGAAGTAACATTGTGCTGATACTGACTGCTTCTAAGGTATGTGGTTGGGTAGGTTACAGACCCATCCTTTTCCTCCTCATAATTTACCACCTACTCTAACTTGCTCTGCCATTAGCAAATTTGATGTACGTTGCGCCAAAAAGTTTGAAGAGGAGAGACTGAGACCCTTATGACATCTCTTTCCATCTGTCCCCTCTGGCTCTCTCTCTAACCAAAGAAGATCCAAAGGGGTGGTCAGGCGGGGAATGTGTGTCAGATCATATTTTATATAAGTATCCGTTTGATGACATTATTTGTTATTTAAATGTTCTATACCTATCAAACACTTGTCGATGTTTCTCTCAAAACGCAGAACACACACGTCGTTGAATTGCTTGCAGAAAAGCACTCAAAGTCAAACATGAGTAAATTTTTTACAATTTTCACTTTATCTGCTCTTGGTATAGAGAGCATGTCATACAGCCAACCATGGCAAGACAATAGTCAGGCGGATACGTGCATTGGGGTTAGGATTTATAATGGCTTTTTCCTATTCCTCTCACCATCTCTTTCTGGTGTTTGAATTATTTGGCACTCATTTAGCAACAGCTTTTGTCTTCTCATAATGTTTATGCAACATAACAGGGAATCTGTGCGCATGTAGATCTGCTGCGGTTTGAAGATGGAATCGCTATCATCTCTTTGGAGTCGTCATGCATCATGCACTTCACTCAAGTTCAAAATTTCTGCAAGCCGGGTGAAGTTACAGATGACTTGGTGGCAAAAGTGCCCGTTTATTTGACCCCAGGTTCCTTAGTACTGATGTCAGGGGAAGCTCGTTACCAATGGAAACATGAGATTAATCGCAAGCCGGGATTTCAGGTGTGGGAAGGAAGAGAACTAGATCAGGAGAGGAGGGTTTCCATAACCCTGAGAAAGCTTCGCTGCATGGAGTAGAATGAAAGAAACATGTTTCAGCTCGGATTTCTTCTTCTTTGTCCTTCCTGAAGCTGAAAATTTTGTTGTGATTGCGGTTTACATTAAGGGAGAAAAACTTTGTAGAGCTTCTAAATGATATAAGGTTACATTATGTCACTTTTGAAGGTTGAAAACTGATGCCAGCACACAGAATTTGCTATATAGAGAGGAAATGGAAGTCAAGCTGATTAAAGGGTAGAGGTCTTCATACGGTTGAGCTTGAATTCTAAACCGGTGGTTCAGGATATATATCTCGACCAATCCAAAATATTCGAAGTACAAAGATGGTACTAATCTTAGAGGGTGGAAGCATGAGATTTTGAGTCGGGATCATGAGGATTAAGACTGAGATTTAGGATCAAGGAGAGAGAGTTAAATAGCGGAAAAAATTCTGCTCTGTTTGTGTCATGTTTCAATTCTGCGAACAGTCTTGTTACGAAGAATTCTCAAGGCAAGTTTCATTGAACTACCTGGTGTTTATGTGCAAGAACAAGGAACGCATTCCAATATTCCTGCACAATTTCAAATTTATTTTGTAACCTTGCTGAATAATATTTATACGATTCCAAAAGAACAAACTCTACTATTGAAAATCCTTAAAAGGGTGAAACACTATGATGTTCTACATCCAACAAGTTGCACATGTTTAGTATCCGAGATAGAAATCTAATCCTCTATACTTATTCAAAAACCACAAGTGTATTTTACATGGTACATGAACTGAGGAACACCACCATATGACAACAGCACCACCATATTACATTTCACATAGACACAAGCTTGAAATTTACAGCAGTGACAAGACCAGCCCATGCAAAACAAAGCTTAACAAGATCCCCGGCAGTAGGATTCACTTCTTTAAACACTTTATGACACCCCACCAAGGTGCCAAACATGGCTATAGCCACAAGCAACCCAAGCCTGCTTGCTCCAACTTTAAATACAATAGGATCCCAGGCCAAGCTCAAGACAAGCCAACCCAAGTAAAGAGGAGTAGCCATAGGCTTTGAATGGAACCCTCCTTCAGCCCACACAAGCCAAGCAGATAACCCCATCAAGAAGCTTGACACCAAACAAGTGGTGTGGAGTATCCATAAGGGTGGAACCCAGAAGGGCTTTCGAGCCGTGTTGTATTGGTAGCTTGAACCGAAGAAGTATAAGTTTAGGAATGTTAAAGAGAGGGGAAGCAGAAGTGCCACCGCTAGTGACTTGAGGCCGCGTTTGGCCATGGCCCTTTTGTCCCTTCTGGACTTGGACTCATCGGTGGTGGCAGTGGCAGTGATGGCATCGGGTTGATCGCTCTTAGTCTCTTTGGTACGATGTTTGAGTTCTTGGGAAGCCATCGTTAAGGAATAAAGAGATCACCCACAAAGTATCGACCACGGAAATCCTGCGACAGACTAATTCCTAGAGGAAAGTAGAGCTTTTTTGTAAGAGACCTTATAGTGGGGAGGTGTGTTTCCTTTGACGACAAGGAATGAGGAAAGGCAACGACACGTGGAAGGAGGAGGTGGGGAGATATTGACAAGAGGACGTACACGTGGGAGACAAGAAATTAGGCCGACACTATTTGATGAAATGAAGGATATGGATTACGATGGTGATGGGGATGCTACGTGCACGGTTCCTGAATTGCAGCTACCAACTGCTAGATGGTTCTCGTGTATATAGTAACATTAAAACCCATGTAAGCACCTAATAAACAAATGATAATTGCGCAATGGATATGATCCTATGCCGGCCTTTTAATGTTGTCCAATCGATATGCCACTGCTGATATGTGGCTACCGACCTCATAAACAGCGAAATGCACCGCTTACAAAGCTTGTTTGCTATATGAGAACGAATCCGATTCCCTTTTCTTATATCTGAAAAATGTTTTAGAAGTTGGTTTCACGATTTCAACATGATAATGCTTCTGTTTGAGCACACTAGTTTGGTATTATTTTGATATTATTTTTAAATTAAATTGATACTAAATCGATATTAATATGATATTGATAAAAAATTAATGGCTTTACTCATAAATTGATCAAATCGAATAGACGCTGAATCAATACATATGATACCGATGAATTACAAATATTGATTCGATATAGATTTGATACCGAAAAAAATTTGACAATCCAAAATAGGCGATTCGAGGATAGATTTTTTTTGGACATAAAACATGGAATGTAATCCTTCTACTTTGGTGAATTTGTAATTAGGTAACTATAGATATATGGATTCGAATAGAGTAGTTATGTGCGTGTTGTGTGAGTATTGCATTACACATGTTTTATGAGGAGTGATGCACAATGACATATTAAGAATAATTAAGAAAGGGAGATCGAATAGAGATAAAGAGTAGCCAATCTAAATCTCAAATGCACTTGTGATAGTTGATAAGTTATTAAGCATTAAACCTCACTAGCGGTATTAAATAAGCGTTTGGTCCTTGAGATAGAAATTGATATTTCTCTCCATTTTTTTTTAATTTAAAGAGGGAGGGATTGTATTTATAGAGTTTGACTATTAATGTTATCTGTTGGATCACATTGATAATTGATGACCAAGATGAATCCTTTTTAGTTCATGAGCCATAATGAGAAAGGTTGGATGACCAATAGACCAATCCAATGGGCCTTATGCTAAGCCTAATATGCAAAAACTTCCTTGATCATTCCAACAAGGACTGGAATCATTGGGCCCTCTCGGTTGGCCCATGAGTCAAGCTCAAATAAATAATAAACATGTAATTTAAGTTAATTTACATTTTGGCCCATAACTAAAATTCTTTAGATGAAGTTCAAGCATTTTGGGTACTAGTCGCATTTATGCATAACTCTATCGATACTTCATGCATGTAAACCATGGAATGGTACTGCTACTGCCAAATTGGAGACTTCGCTCCTTATAGATGTATCATTAAGTAAATGTCTATCGCTAGTGCTGCAACTCACTCCATTTCATATACTTGTATCATAGTGTGCAAACTTGCAGCACCACTCCAATTGCATGCATCGCCTTAAGTGTATTTGAATGATTTGCTCCTCTGAGTAATCTTGCTCTTATGAAAACTGTATGATATCCCTATTAGTAATATACAACTCTTTTTACACTCATTGAACTTTATCATAATAATAACATAGCCAAAAGTAGGCAAGGACATCGTAAAACAATTTTTCTTAAAAATAAATAGATGTCATGGATAGAAAATTATCATTTTTGATCTCATAAATTTTGGCAAACGACATAGTAGTTTAAGCCAAAATATACTCAAATTAGTATTTTTTGACATATTAAAGTTAATCCACTCGTAATCTTGAAATATCAAGTCCCTATGGACTCCCCTCCCCTTCCCCTGCCCACCCAACAACCCAAACCCCCCCCCCCCCCCCCCTTTTTTTTTTTTTTTCCTTTTTTTGGTGTTTAGCTCGCGTCTTTCTTTTTGATTTCGATAGAAACAAAGCAATAGTAGGACCTTCATAGAATCATCGCTCCATCAGTGTGGTAGAGTCTTAATGGCTATTAATGAGAGTGGAGGAGAAGTGACAAACTCTAGTAAAATCATGATCTTTTTTTTTCCTCCTTTTTTCTAACATGACATAGTAATGGAAAATGATTCACATACACATTCCTTTTTTTTCATTAGGAATTGAAGATGTATCTCCAAGCTGTATTGTACTTTCCGATGTTCGAATCATTGACTTCAATCTATTGGATTTGCTCCACCAATCCCACTGAATCATTCACAATTGGTAAATCTAATTTTCCTTGAGTTTCTTTTCCTTCTTTGATCCTTACACTTGGTAGTGAATTATTATTATCATCTTGAAATAACATTGTAGTATTGAGCGATGTGGTTGCATATAATTTATTTCTCTTGATAGGGAGTAAAATAATTTTCCTTTTTTATTTCATATAAAATCTTGATAATCTTGAACTTGATGATAATTTTGATATTCTTGATAGTCTTGATACCTTTGATAATTTTGATACTCTTAGTAATGTTTATAGTATTCATAACCTCATACTATTGATAAGTGATAATTCGAATACTATGTTTAGTGTTGATGTCACCTTGCTTGAATGTGTGTGATGATAATTAAATATATCAGCAAAACCAACCATTCTTGTGATGTTTAATAGATCGTACGATCATAAAAGGAATCCTCTCGGTCATCTTTTGCTCCACTTATTTATCTAATGACCATGGTGCCACATGATTTTAAGAGTAAGCTTTAAGTCATCCATGTTTTAACCACATAGATGGCAATCTCAGGATCGCAACACTGTATGAGGAAACTCTTGGTTGTCCGTGTTTTAACCCTCACATGATAATCTTGAAACCGTGCATTGCATTCGTGTTTCATTCCTCATATGATGACAATGGCCCGTGCTACTGTCGTAGCTAGCCTTATCTGGGAGGATTCCAAAATGGCTACTTCTTTGATCAAAATTTGATATCAAAATCGTTCCACCTAAGGTTATCACTAGTCTCTTAGCTCGATTTCCCATAACAGGTGGAATTTATGTGACAAACATTATCCCAGCAAAATTTCATAAGGAAATGATACTTGATGATGAGATAACTGAGAAAGAATGACGAGGAGGAAGAACATATAGTCTCAACATCTCTAATGTACAAGTGACAACAAGAGAGCTTAAGTAGACCTTGAGCATCAACCTTGCAATTCATGAGCGATTAAAGTAATAGTTGCCTGGGTTGCCTATTTGATCCTTGAGAGTAAACCTCCTTTATAAAGTCTTGTTTGTTTTCTCTCTCTAAAAGTTTGAAATGAGTAGAAGTGATTGAGTATTTGTGGACACTTGACATGGATGATTGTTGTAAGATCATCTTAGTGATTAACGGATGAGATGGAGCAAGCTCATTTTATGGTTATCCTAAATAAACTCCTCATGGATCAATGCCAATAGTCATCCTCTTGTGTGCATGTATCATATTGTAGATTTGAATCCACCAGTAACATCCCTTTCCATCATGTATCTTTACGTCTTTTTTTTTTTCCTCTTTCAACATATGTTTCCTCCCCCAAAGTGGTGATAATTATGCACAATCATTACTACCACTTTTAATAGATATCTTGAGGATGGCAAAGGAAACTAAAAATAGTGGTCTCACAATAAGGGCCATAGAGATAAGGGTAATGAAATATTGGCAAATTTTGATCATGTGCCAAAAACACCCTTGTCTAGTGGTAAGTAGCTTAGTGCAACAATTCAAAATGACTTTTTTTTTTCTTAAAGAGATGTTAAGAAACAAAACTTGTGTGTGCATCCGCGTGCAAATGTTGAGCTGCATGTCATACAACCAGAGCCATGGGTAAATGATAGGAGATATATAGATAATTATTCCATATTGCGTTTTAGATATGAAAGAAAGGTATAAGCCCTTAGATTTTTCGATAATATTAGCAAATCTTAAGAATCGGAAGTCAAAACGAAACCCTAAAGTTAACCTAGTTATATGTTTAGTTTAGTGAATCTATATCCGGCAATCCCGTGTTCTTAAACCGTAGAAAATGAAATTGATATAATTGTGGAATATGGTTCGTAATAATATAGGAAAGCTTAAAAAATATCATATTCGTAATTTTCTAGTGTTCTTCGGATCCAAACGGGATCAGTTTTCGAAAACCGTGCCCCGGTGCACCGGATAGCAAAAATATTCCGACAACACCAATAGATTTGTAAAAATATAAGGCTTTAAAAATATCAGTTTTAGAATTTTTCGGTAACTAAAAATATCAGATATAGCTTAATACGCGTGTTTTCTTTACTACCGGTATTTTAACTGTCTAGTCTACTATTCATAGTACTTTCTACTATTCATTACTATTAACCTATCTTACTTTTTCTTACACTCTATTTTTACACTTTACCATACCTATACTTTACAATTTACCTTTCCCATACAACTTTAATCACATCATGCTTTACACATTACTTCTTTTATTACAAAACAAACAAATTAAATCAATTCTCCCCCCTACAACAAAGCAAACCGGCGCCCCTCTCTTCCCCATACATCTCATTTTATTTTTTTTCATTTTATTTAATTACATCTAATTTCCACTCCAAAAATCTATAAATACCCCATTCCTCTTTCATTCTTTCACACAACACAATTCATACTAAAACTCTCTCAAAATCACTCCACAAAATCTCTCTCAAGTTCTTTCTTTCTTTTAGAAAACCAAGTCCCACATAATACTACAACCCATTTCTTTTCTTCTTCAACCAACACATAAACCTTAGGTAAAAGTTTCTTTCATATATTCATCATGTTCATATAACTTAACATGAGTTTAGTGTATGTTTCTTAGACTCATTGAGTTAAAGAAGCAACAATTTATTCATGTTTTGTTTTTGTTCATGTTCTTATTTTCCTTATGCTACTATTATGTTGATATTGTTATTATTGTTTCTAACCTAACTTATATAAGTATTATGTATATTATGTATATATATTTATTTAGAGCATATAAGCTCATTTGTTATTTATTTATTTTCAAGTCTTGCAATTTATTTATTTACTTGTTTTACGCAAATATTAAGACTAGTCTTTCTAAGTCTTAGACTTGTCCATATCAAGTCAAAACAATTTTCTTTTTTTGCTTTTTTTTTCTTTTGAGGACTAGTCTATTGTTAGTCCCGTGATACCTTGATGAAGCTAAGGTTCCCAATACTTTACTTTACTTTTATGCTTTATCTTATCTTGTTATATTGTTTTATTACCTTTTCCATAAAGTTACATATTCTCATTTATGCATGAACAAGTTGTTATTGTCTCAACCATAATAAAAATGAGTTTTCTTGAAGTAATAAAAATAAGAACCCTCTTTAAAAATAAATTTTATCACATAAAAATTATTTTTCCATAAAAACTTAAAGTTTTATCTTAACAAATATTTTTCTAAAGTTAGATAAGTTTAGCTCTAGTTTTAGTAATAATATGTGATTTCACCCAAAAATACATAAAGTAAAGTTATCACAAACTCTCTTTTAAAACCAATAAAATAAGAAAGTTTCTCTAAACTTAATTCTTGATTTAACCAAGAGTTTTCTCAAACTTATTTACCAAAGTTTTCTACCAACACTCTAAAAATACTAAAGTTTAAACAAATTTTAAAATTATTAAAGAATAACTTTTCTAAGGATAAGTCTTACATAGAAATAAAAATAATAATAAATAAAGAACTTATAAGATCATTGATATTATTCTTTTAAAGTGGATCAAAACTTTAGAAAGACTTTAGAACATATAACCATGAAATATTTAAGAAAAACTATGTTTTCCAAACTACTAGAGTAAAGTTCTGGAATTTAAAAAGACTAAAAACTTTTATTCAAGAAATGGAGTTAAAAGAAGGAGATGCTCACTTATAGTAAAATAAGAAATTTTCTCAAAAACTAAATTCTTTACAAGTCTTAAGCTTATCTCACTTTCAAGATATATTGTTTTACAAGATCATTGTTGAGACAACATCACTAAATTCATGCATATGGTTTGAGTGTATATATATGCGTATTCAAAGGATTTTTCAACCATACAATATATCTATATTTGTGAACAAGGAGTTCTTGAATGAAGAAAGTTTGAAAACTATTTTTGGAAATTCGTATCAAATCTGTTTGTTACTATTTCGAGACCTAAATAACTTTTTTGATAAAAATAACCTTAGAAATAGATAGATTTTCGAGTAGGTAGAAATCGATATATAATATGTGAAATTCCGAGTTAAAATGAGCAAGTTATGGCCATTTTAAGTTGGAATTTCCATTTCATACGATTTTTATGAATTCTCTAAGATAGAATTATAGAATTTGAATAGATCTTGGATGAAATACCCATGTTGGGTATTTCTTTTGTTTAGGTGTTGAGGATCACGATCTTGTCTTTCCCGAGGATTACTTCGACTCCTAGATCGCTATGGACGAGTGAGTTTCCTTTACACTTATGTATTCGCGCATGTGCTTGTAGAATAGAGCACTACATGTTAAGAAAAGATAAAATTAATATGCATATGGGATATCATGGGAATTATGTATGTGAATCGTTGTGTGTGATCAATGAACAATAAGAATATCGGAACCCGATTTGTGATTGATATAAATGTTTCCATGTATGAATTGTTATGGGTGCAAATATTGTTTGATTGCTTTAAATGATTTAATGTCATATTGAAATACCCATATAATAATTGCTCATGCATATCACTTAGAATATCATTTCGGAATTTTACTACTACTCCTTAACGTAGGACCGGAAAGGTAAGCTGCCTAGCTACATCTTGAGGGTTAGGACGTTCGGGGAATACGACCTCAAGGTGTAGCCAAGCCGGATCGATCGCTTTAGGTATGGAAGGCCCGGAGACTAGTAGTACGATAACCCCAATACGCGCGTAAACTTTAAGGAGGTCGTTCGGGGCCCAGTTCAAAGCATTCCCTAACCACCGATGGAGGGGTAAATCCATCATACATATGAAACCGGATAGTCGTATGTAATGTTTGATCATATGGTTGTTGCATTTCATATGCTTGAATTAATAAACTTGGTTGATTGCTTGTTATGAGTACTTTGCGTAAGGAATATCTCACTAAGCTAGTCATGCTTATATTCCTATAGACTTTTGATATTGCAGGATTATCTTTTGCACCCGAGACCACCTTGATTCCCTGGGTAGAATCCTTATTTTGAGAAGCTTTTGGAGGAATTCTATTTTGAAGTTATAGAGTAGATTTCTTCTAAAATCTTCTAGCTTTAGTTCTTTTATCTTTAGTAGAACCATGTTGTTATATATTTATCGGGGGAATGCCCCTTAGAAATTGTAAGACTTTATGTTTCTATGAATTATATTAAGTGATATTTTGTATGTTCCGCTACCAATATCTTAAAATGCATTAAGTCACCGGTCTCCCTTTGATGTGAATGTACGTCTTGTACTGATATGGAAGCTTTTGAGTGATAGGGGTAGTCATTCTTAATTTTAATATTGTGCACGGCGGACGTCACGTTTAGGGTACTCGTTAGGGCGTGACAAAAGGAGCCTCCGCTATCAAAACCTATTTTTAGTTACCCAAACAAATATTGCAGGGGTGGCAACCACTAGTATATCACATTATGAACAATTCCCATTACAGGTTTCTCTTAGAAAGTGTAAGGGTTTATTATGTCATATGGATCTCCTCTAAAATGGTCACTAGTCTCAAAGTGCCAAAATATGATGAGCTATATTAGTAGTTGGTGTATCTATGCACATACTTTTGTGACATCATAGGATGAAATTAATCTAACTTTATAAGATGTGAACACTATTGTTTTTTTGGTTAAGAGTAGACTAATATTACCACAGCTGAGATCTCATAGGAGAATGAGGAGTTGATGAAAATATTAGAGGCTAACAGAAAAGAAGCAAAGGATAGTCGCTGGCAAGCACCATTTTGTGAACGGATAAGGCATTTTTTTAACATAAATTGACTCGTGCCGAAGGGCCGCATTATGGATGCAAGTAAGTGTTTGTGCCTTATTTAGTCTATTTTTGTTCAATTGTCACTGCTCACTTTTACTTTGTAATAACTTGCAATTTATTTCAAATATGAATCAGAAGCCTTCCTTGCTTGTTAGTTATCCCTATACGTGTTTCTTGGGGTAAGAGAAACGTGTTGGTTCTCAATTTTTTCACTTAGCAATTTGTCTTATGTGGGAAGAATGATTTTCTTTAGTGCCTTTTTATTTAGGATCATTAAATCAATGCTTAGATCTTTACAGGGAGACTTCAATCCTGTCAAAGGGGTGGCATACCATTGTACCGAATGTGGACTTGAGGTTCCTACACTTGTTTTTCAGTAGACATTACAAAATTTCTACATATTCTCATTACAAAGTTTGATCTTGCTGAACTTCGAGCTTAGACCTAGATTATTAGGTAGCCTTTAAGCTCATTACTTGATATCATAAATGATGGAGATTAATTTTCACCCTTTTACAAAAGGAATTAAAATGATATGAATGGTGTTTAGAATATTATCCTTTAGACTCTAGAAACTAGTTAATATGATAGAGCATAGTAAGCAGCTTTCCAGTGTTGAAGTAGAATTTGTTTTTGGTGTATGCTTCTAAGCTTAGCTGCACTTCATGATTGGTGTAATTCCTCCATAGTATATTTAGAGCGTAGAGTGGGTGTACTCACCATATTAAGTTGCTCTAATTTGGGTTTAATTAAGGTGTACCTTCTATGGTAGCTACTGATATAGACTTCGACAAATGTTGTGAGTCACTTGGTCTTGAAGGTTTAGAGAACTTTGCCTTGTTGTTAGGCAAATGTTTTTTCCATCTATGAATTGTTATGGTGTTGCCTCGAATGGATGGATGACATACTGGACAGTGTATCTTGAGGCATTCAAGAAACATCTTTTCAGTAACATATGAAAACTTGCAAGAGTCTACGATCATGAACAATGTTGGTTCGTAATCAACCTCCTCACCATCATCTTCCTTAGTCATGGTATGATCCTTAATTTGTAGCACTTTTCCATAAAAGGTAGTGATTGGGAAAAGGTCAAGAATACTCTATGAAGGAGACTTTTCTCTAAGAATTGAACAGGTAACTCGGGTAGTTATTGCTTCAATTGCTCAAGAATAACAAGGTTGACATGCTGAGTCTTCTTGAACTCCCTTGTCTGTCATTTATGCATTAGAAACATTGAGATTGTCTGTTCCTTCTCTCTCTCATTTTCTTTAAGCTATCTCATCATAAATGTTATTTTCTCATCTACACTTTAAAGTCATGTGCAAGGTCCTAGATCCACATGACACATGTATGACCACCCTAGGAAGAACCTTGCATCTACAGTATTAAACTAACATTCTAACTTGTGGAAGGCATTAATATTACCTCTATTAATGACCCTAACGTTAGCAACTTACTTTGAGAGTTTAACTATAATTAGGCGACACATAATACTATGCTCATAAAACATTATCCACGTTTATTCAAATGAGTGAAAACATTTAAAAAAGTATGGAAAAAGAAATGCCTAAATAATTATAAAACACACGGCCAAGAAACCATTGAAACTAAGAAATAACAGTAAAATGTCAGAAAGCGATACCCCAAAAAACCATAGATCAAAGCAGATAAGCATAACAAAGGAAGAGGAAAGAAAAAGCCTAAAATAAACAACCAAAAAACACTAGGAAGATGGATAGAGGAAAAAGCTACCACAACAAAAAAGACAGACTAAAATTGAAATTTTAAATGCACAAATGCAACTTGCACGTGAAAGCCACTTTTTGAAATTTAAGAGAAATAGAAGATATAAACACAACAAAAGAACCACAGTCAAATCACTTGAAAAGAACTAACGAGGATCATTCTAACTTGTATAAGATCACTCAATAAAAAAAGTTAAAATAAAGCGGGCAATATAACGATAATAACTAGAATTAGAAAAACAAATTGAACTAAGGTAATGGACTAACAAGAAATCAATAACTAGGAAAAATGATAAGTCCAAACCAAATCAAATTTCGAAACAAAATGCTATGAGGGAAGAACAAACTTAAACTAGAAAAAACTCAATGTTAGCCCAGTTTAGAATCCCACATATAGAAATGTGATCTTTGACATTTGAACACCTTAAAAGAAACCTAGAAAAGTGCTTAAAAAGCCTAGACAAAGTTAATATTATGAACGATTAAGACCTAGAAAAACCAAGGTTCAATCAAATATTAACACAAAAAATTGAGAATCTAATTATAAAAACAAGATTAGCAATACCAAAGACCTTAAGAAAAACCTAAAATATGTAATCGATTAAGCGAGAATAGGTAAGAAAAAAACCTAAAATTTTATATTTGAATCATAGTCGCAAAATTAATCAAAAAGGGGTTTGAGAAAGATGTTTAACAACTTAAACAAGCAAAACCTACTAGAAATATGTGTTTAGAAATCCTATGAGTGCAAATATAATGTTTTGACTAAATGAGAGCAAAAATTTTTATTCAAAAGAAGTGAATAAAACGATAAAAAAAAAGAAATGGGTATGGAATATGCAAATTTTGCAAAATGACTTAGAGAGGCAATTTGTTATGGGTGAAAATACAAAAATTCAAAACTAGTTTTGGATTAATAATACAATGTAAATTAGTATTAATATCTTAAAAAAGTAATAATGTATGGAATTGACTATTTTTAAATTTGGAAACCTAATTGTAGAATTTGTTAAAGTACCATTTGTAATAAAACCTTAAATATAATTATCTTATCTATTCTATTCCATTTATATCAATATGTATTGAAGTTGGATAACTGTATTATAAAAATTTTAAATGTTTTTTTTAAACTAAAACCGAGCTATTCTCAATGGCTTTATGAGCTGCAAGCCTGCGTTAGGGCTTTTTGAAATTAGTAATTAACATTTTCTTTAACTGAATCCAATTACCTCTCCAACAAATCTTCATCTAACTACATCGCTATTGGATTTATTGGAATCCAACTAGCTCAATACTTTATAAAGCCTGATCTTCATTCTAAAGTCTAAAATTGCTTGCTAAATGTATCTTTGTACCTTCCTCCCTTAAATAACATCGCTTCTCTTTCATGATTTTGTCAATGGATGAATTTTGTAGCTTAGACTGGTATTCTACATATTCAATGATAGCTGTTGAATTTGCAATTTTATAGTTTATTAGAATATATAAATTCGATATATTATTAAATAAGGGTTAACGTTAAATTTGATATTTGAACTTTATCAAAAAATTCAATTAGGTACCTGAACTTTTGAACTTTCCAAGGTTATTTTTTTTTTCATTTAAATCTTAATCACATTTTATCATTTTTTATTATGACATAGATATTTGTTAATTTTATTGATATTTTCATAAATAATTTTTTTATTTTATAATAATTAATATTATTTTATTTTTTACAATAGTTTCAAATTCATATATAAGCCCAAGCTTACCTTTTTAGCCCCTCATATTAACAAATAGAACAAGCCCATTATCCCTTCATAGATTTTTCTTTTCAATTTGAGTTTATTCTAGTTTTATATTATATACAAGTCCATTTCTTAAAATATTTTTCCATGTTTGATTAATACAAACCAAAATCATTCACCGCCACGTAAAGCATTTGTTGGTTATACCTCCCTCTTAAATAAAAAAAGGCAGATTGTTGCATGAATTTCTAGCTAGAAACAAACCTCAAATGTTGCCTACCATCACGAATTACCACCCTTTCACTTCGTCTATGAACATGTCTATGCAACCCAACAATTCCCATAAATGGACGGATTTCAGATAACGCGAAAGATTTCCGAATCTAATTTTTCTCTGTCTATGTTGCCACAATGTTGAGCTTCCCCTATTTTTGAAAAGGAAAACAAAGAGCAATGGGACCTTGATTTATTTATAAGAAAGAGGTGTTGAGAAAGAGAGGAAATTTATGAATGGATTAGTGCAAAAGTAAATCGAAGAAGAAAGAGCTAGAAAGTTGGAGTCTCAGAGATGCAGACAAGCGTATGTTTCAAGTGAAGTGTTAAAGCACAAAAAAATATGTTGTTGCACATTGGTAAAATTTTGTAAGGATTGTAGATAATATACAAGGGGACTCAACCATTGAGGTATTATACGTCAGATGATAAGTTTATGTCGTGATTGTCCATATATTTATGTCAGCATCAGAGTTAACACCATTAAGTGAGATACAAAAAATAGTCTCGAAAAAGTTCAGATACTTGATTGAATTTTTTGGCAAAGTTCAAGTGCTAAATTTGACATAACCCTTCAAATAATGAGCTCAAAGCAATTAGTTGATAAAAAAAGTTAGCGTTACAAATCGTACCCAAACTTTGATAAAATTTGTAATTAAATGCCTAAACTTTGAAATTGATCAATTTAATACCTGAAAGAACTTTTCATGCACACCAACGTGATCTCCGTTAAGTTCTTTCAAGTATGAAATTGATCAATATTAAAACTTTTTATGCACTAAATTGATCAATTTTAAAATTCAGGCATCAAATTGATCAATTGTAAAATGTAGGTACCTAACTTCATATTTTATGAAAAGTAGATAGCATTTATGGCATTGTAAAGAAAGGATAGATCGTACGGATCTCCTTCGGAAACTTTCGAAATTACATAGACCCTTAGATTTTTCAAAAGTCAATATATATATATCCCCTGAAAATAAGTAAATTGCATGGATCCCTTTGAAAACTTTAAAAATTGCATGGAGCCTTTCTTTCAAAAGTCAACACTTACATACTTAAAAATTGAGTCATAATAATATGAAATTTTGTTTATTTGATCCTTACATTTATTACATATAATACGTTTAACTAATAAATGTTTCAATAAATATTTAAAAAATTATTATAATTTTAAAAAATAATTTATTTAGAAAAATAAAAATTCAAATTTGTGCTTTTCTTCTTCTAAAATTGCTCTTTAGCATAAAACAATATATTAGAAATTTTTTTAATTGTGCTAAAATACACATCGTGACACCACTTTTTATAAGAAAAAAAGTTTTAATTAGAATTAAATTTTAGATGCCAAGTTTGGACTTAATATTTAAATTTTTAATTTTTTTAAACATTTATTAATTAAACATATTATATGTAATGACACGTTAGAACCAAATAAGCAAAACTTACATATTATTACCACGTTGGTTTTTAAGATGTAAGTATTGACTTCTGAAATAACTAGGATCCATGTAAATTCTAAAGTTTTTCAAGAGAGGTCCACGTAATATATTTGTTTTAAGAAGTGTAAGTGCTGACGTTTGAAAAACTTGGATGTCTATATAATTTCCAAAATTTTTATGGGAGATCTATACAATTTACCCAAAGAAAAATTTTGAATAGAAAGTGAGTGAAATAGATTAACTTTTATGCATAATTAAATTTGATATACATATAAGTTTATTTAATTAAATTATGAATTTTTGATAAGTGTTTAGTTGATGAGAATATGATATGTTTGCTTGAAATATAGAAATTATGGCAAATAATTAACTAATAAAATAAGGTGTGATAGTATGATTTAGTAATAGTAGTATATAGTATGTATATGTTTTATTTGTTTGAAATATGAAAATTTTGTTAATATACTTAGTTGATCAAGTGTGCATGTTAAAAATAAAGTTCAATGAGTTAGCATAATTTTAGGAATTTTTTCAGCCATAGTTGTTTGTTATATTAAAGTAAAAACCAAAACCAAACGCAAATATGACATAGCAGATTTTTAAGCCTCAAACCAAGCCCAATACATCAATTAAAAGCCCCAAGCCCATGCATTTTTTATTCCCTTAGCAGCTATCCCAAAAGTCAGCATTAAAAAGATAATTTCAAGTTATGTTTGGCAAAGTTAATAATCCAAAACAAACCACAACCTACAGTGCTTTTGTTCCTCTTCGTTCCATTACTTTCTTCTCATTTCTTTTACTTAAATTGTCAAGAATTTCTTTCCCAAACTCAATTCTTAGGATAAAGTTTCTTAAGGTTAGTTTGCATTCTTTTATAGTCATTATTTCCTTTGTTTTTATCATGAAAATGATTTTTTTTTTTTTTGTGCTTTAGT
This sequence comes from Combretum micranthum, assembly GCA_024138025.1. Taxonomy (NCBI): domain Eukaryota; kingdom Viridiplantae; phylum Streptophyta; class Magnoliopsida; order Myrtales; family Combretaceae; genus Combretum; species Combretum micranthum. The sequence goes on along the minus strand of JAMXBD010002064.1, from coordinate 157,882 downwards.
AGTTTTATAGTAGTTGAATATGGTTTTGATGATTCTTGTTAACCAATAGAGTTATATGAGTTTTTAGAGGGTGTTGAAGTTGTTGGTTTAATGTTTGATAGGAGATGGGTGTGTGAGGAAGATGAGGAATAGTGGATATGGGGTTTTGATGGAAGAGTTGTCGGTGTTTAATGTTGTTAAATGAATATAGAAGTGTTAGAAGCATGAAAACTAGCTTGTATGATGTTTATATGGAAGTAAAATTGTAAAAATTGATAAAAGATGTAAAAGAAGGGAAAGAATTTCATGACAGGGGAAATAGGGGATACATAGGTCGTGTAGAGGAACTCGTGACTGATCAGAAGCTTGGAATGACATATTCCAGTCATACACTACCCCCATATATGAGTCATGTATATCCACTAGTGACTCCACAGTAAGCAAAATTCTTTAGCAAGTGGATATACATTACTGATGTACATGGATCGTGTATATTCCCCTACATCAATACTATTTTGTAAGTAAATTATAACTTTTTCATCTAAACTCAGATTGAGGTGATTCAAAATACGTTGAAAAGCTTAAAAAGAGACCTACAACTTTCATATTTTAAGTTTGTACAAATTCTAACAGTATCAAGGTCGAAATTTTTTTCTTTCTAGCTATTATATATCTCAACAAAGTTGAAAACTTGTTTTACTAATTAAGTGTATGTAATTAAATATAAATGAATCTTTTTTAGCTAAAATGAATTAGTGTATAATCGTGAATTAATGACGATTTATATAAAATGGTTTCTTTGACAGATTCTTGTACTCAACTAAGTTCGAATACCAGCCGTTTTCCTGATAAACTTAGTTATGTAAGTACGTAATAACTTGTTTGTGATTGTTAAGTTAGGCATATTCTAATAAACTTAACTAAAGATGAATTAAATATTGGTTGAAATTGTTTGTGCGTAAGTCGTTGAATTTAGTCCGGGAGGGCGCAACCGTATCTGAGCGGACATGGCAGTTAGGTGCTTAGGCCACTTATGTCATGATGCAATGACTTTATATCATGATGCAATAGTGATTCTTAAATGGCTAGGTGGGTAATTGATAGGGTGGATAGTATCGAGTAACATTTGCTTATTCTTAAAAAGAAATAATATATTTAGTCCATGTTTATGGGACCGGTTGAACTAGATGATATTATGAAATAAGTTAAGTAAAGTTATGTAACGACTATTAAATAAATGAGATTACTTATTCGGTTAGATATAGGGGATATAGGTATCCGGGCTACCTATATCAACCTTCTGAATAGCTGTTATTATTGAGGACCCCTAAATTCTCATGATTGAATCAGAGTTTGAATACTTCAGTGTTGTTTTACTCACTTAATCAAAGATAATTAAATTAATGATTGTTGCATTTGCATTTAGTTTGTGTGCTTGCCGTTCGTATTTGCTTGTGTTATTGTGCATTGGGCCTTTGGCTCATATTGTTGCTTTGCAAGTGATGTCGATGATGGGTGCTATGATGATATGTGTTATGGGACTGACTAGGAAGCTTTCATGGATGAGTGGGATGGATAGGGATTCCCTTTGATGATCAAGAATGTTTTCTTTAAGTTGTCTAAAAGATATTTGAGATGTAAATTTTGTATAGTTAATGGCTTGTTTTAAACCATGGTTTTTGGTTAAGCCCTGGTTTGTAATATAAGATTTAAGTTTGTTTCTTATAAATTTTATTTCCAAGTAAGTTTTATAAAGTCTTAAAGTGTCCTTGATGACACTAATGTTATGTATGTATATATATGTATGATGATCTACTCATGTTGAGTAGTAATTAAAGTTTAAAAGTGTTATGAGAGTTGTATAAGGTTTAAACAAACAGTCGATACAAACTTTATCTTTTTAGATAACCTTACGTATAATATTTAGGTATTTTATAATATTTATGTATTATACGTGGTTGTGGACTTCACATACTTAATCTATGAGATTAAGTAAGCCGAGTTGTTACATGAGAGAAAAAAAGGAAGGGAAAAAATAAAAAAGGAAAGGAGAAAAGAGAAAAAAGGAAAAATAAAAAAGGAATTCTCTACTTACTTATCCATAACTTTGTACTCCGATTGCTATCACATTAAGTTGCCTTTTGAGCAACTTCTACACAAGTTAACTTGTGACTGTTGGATGGCATGGAAAAAAATATCGATCATCCGATACGTTTTGTCTAATTTTGGTGGCTTTCCACAAAAGTGATAGGTGTGTCCTATTGTGGTAGGTTGCACAAAAGTGATGGGTCACACAAAAGTGGTAAGTCAAGCAAATAGGTATAAAGTGGTAGGTTATTTATAATGTGGTAAGTGTCGTGTAAAAGTGGTAGGTTGTGTAAAGTGGTAAATGTAGTCCAAATATAGTAGGTACACAAATAGACACAAAGTCGTAGTTGATTCGTGATGTGGTAGCTGGTAGTGACATGTGAAAGCAATAAGTGTGTAAAGTGGTAGTTCTTTTAATTTAGGGCTAATGTTATGAATACTACCTAAACTTTATGCAAATATTCAATTAACTACTTGAATTTTCAATTAGTCAATTTTTCAATCAACAAAAAAATAGCACGTGTCCATATAATATGATTTAGAATTATTAATCTAATATCCTTTAACTAATCATTAATTATACTATACTTAAATATTCAATTAACTATCTAAACAATCCATATAATTTGATTTAGAATTATTAATTAATATCCTTTAAATAATCATTAATTATATTTTACCTAAATATTCAATTAACTATCTAAACAATCCATTAATTTGATTTAGAATTATTAGTCAATATCCTTTAACTAATCATTAATTATTGTATTTAGTATTGTTGTCCATTAATTATTGTATTTAGTATTGCTGTTATTATTATTTCATTTACAACAAAACAATTTATAAAAGCCCATACCAAACACACACAGGCCCAATCAAGCATTTAGACAACAAGCCTATACCCCTTCTTAGTTAAACCATTTCAATCGTTTACTGTCTTATTAAACATCATAAATAAGAATCGTTGTTGACAAGTAAGTAATGTGGGATAATAGCTGAAGCCGGTTGCCTATCCAACTAAAGAAGGAGATTTTCAATACTGTTGTTGTTCTTTCATGGATATCTTCTTTGTAGCACTTTTTATTCTCAACTCATCTAGCATGTAGTTTCTCACGACTTCATTGTCATCACTCCTTTGGTACGTTATATTCGGGCACTCAAATAGGTGTTATTCATATTTTATTTTATGGGTAAGGTTAAAAATTATATGTAAGTAGGAAAAGATTTGTCTTATTGTGTAAATTCATGCCGGTAATGTCTAATTTTCGAATGAGTTACTAGGCTACATCCGACTTTCGAGCACTGGGTCAATGAAACCCATTCCCATTAAAAAGATAACTAGGTTGTAATGTCCCAAATTGAGAGCATTAATAGCCTGCCACATATCATCATTAGAGATGAACACGCTAAGGCTCGGATTCTAGGGATGCAACCGGGGCGGGTCGTTATAGGTACCCGCCCCCGCCCGCCCCCGCTAAAAACCCTATAGGGTTTAGGGTCGGGTTTTGGGTTGTACTCATAAACCGTTGGGAAAACCCGACCCGATTTAATTAAAAAAAATTAAAAAATTTAGTTTAAGGAATTTATTTATTCATTAGTTGAATGATGCTTTTCATATAATCATTTTGTTATTCATGTATTGAGTCACATGATAGGATATAAATTATATTTATAATTAATAATTACTGACCAATTATCCATAAAAAATCGATTTCCATGTGCAACCTTTCCCACTTTTTCAAAATTCATTTCTTTCCCATGCAACACAACAAAGTATAAAAATTAATTTTCTCAAAAAAATAGATAATATATATATGTAATGACAAATAAATCAAGAATATATAGATCGTTGTGTAGTGTCATCATTTTATTATTATTATATTATTATTATTATTATTATTATTATTTTGAGTTGAATGTATTAATAAATATATATATATATGTAAGTCTTCTAATAATTTTAGACAATGACATGTCTTGAGTTACTGATTTTACCTTATATATTCAGTTTTCACGTTTAATAATTTTTTACTTGTCTTTAACGTTTTCTAATTTTTTTAAATAAAAATTAGGATCTTTATCAACTCCATTGAAATTTTTGCTCTCCTATACATGCCTCACTACGATAATAATTTAATCAAATAATAAAATGATGCATTTAATTATGTAATAGATTAAACGGGTCGGGTTCGGGTCGGGTCGGGTTCTGGGACACCCAATTTTTAATCGGGTCGGGTTTGGGACAGCATGACCCGACCCGAACCCGACCCGTTTACATCCCTATCGGATTCTACCATACCATAATTGAAACAAGATAAACTTCAATTTGGCACATGAAAGGAAACTTCTAAAATATTTTTATCATAATAAAAATTCTTGAACAACTCAATTGGTATAAACTAAGCGCTAACTTACATCAAGCTTAAAAACATAACATGAAAAGGGTCTCATAAATTACAAAATATTATTTAAAACTTTATAAAGTCTTCAACTCTAGCTATCTTCAATTCAAAATATCTAATAGTCAGCTGGAAAAATTGACTTGTATTTACTGTTTTCCCCATAGTCCGTGTATACATCGTAACGAGACGAATAAAAAACCACTAGATCATCACTTGTTCCTGAAAAATAAAAAGGAATGAGTGCAAAGCCCAATACGCCAAACTACAATTGCATGTGCATGAACAAACAACATACAGATTCACATGCAATATAGTAACATATCTATCAATCACAAGTTATTATATTTAATTAGCCAAACAACCAATACAGTTTAGAACTATTTGCAACTAGTCATAAATCTAAAGTAACTCATGACTCCATAAAGACACATATACATATATACTTAGACGCTTATATATATATATATATATATACACTAGTGTTGGGTTCTCCCCACACATCCTGATTACCTTACTGTTACCACTCATAAACTACCTTCACTCAGGATAACGCCACATACAGATCATCAGAGCGTTGTCCTAGTAACACCATATTTCCGATCTACTAGACCCAGCCAAACACAAGCAACAATCAATTTAAAGCTGGATAACATTAATTTCATTTACAGTTTCTAAGCCTACATTCACAAACAACAACTAAGGTAAGGACGTATCTGAAATAATGTTTGGAACAGATAACTTAGCTTTACGAGAAACATCTTATCACAAGCAAACGTTGACTCAAAACTTGATTCAAACAAGAAAACATATTTCTAAGGTTATCTAGCCGCCTAAACTATCAAGAACTACAACTATTCTAAGTCTAGATATGTCTTACAACTTGGATATAGGAGAACTAGATCTAAACTAAGGATTAAGGTGTTTAGGAAGATCAAAAGAAGGTTTAAAAGAAGGCTACACATTCCTCCTATTGGTCACGCCTATGATAGAGGACGTAATAGTCTCGGGAAGGAAAACGCAACACAACACCCTTATCACACCTATTATGGGGGTGTGAAAGCCATCACAGCTCCTGTCACTATCGTGATGTGGGCAGTGACGATCATCATCGCCTCTGTCACGGTTGTGATCGCCCTCAACTTGTCACTCTAAGGAGATCATGACCCATGTCATGGCCATGACTCCTATTCGTACTCTTACTTAATCTAAAACACGAGAAAAAGGTCAAAACTCCCCTTTTTTTATCTTAAACCATACAAAAACTCTAAAAATATACATATTAAAGCAAAAACGCTTTTATAACCACATTATCTGCAAACAAACAACGTTTCCTTCTTCTTTCACACACAATCAGCTGCCATAAAACCAAAACTTAAGGTTTTCTCAAACTTCTTCCTCTAAAAGATCGAATCCCTTTCAACAAAGATGAAACTTAGAAAAATAATCTTTCCTAATCTTCAAAATAACTAAAGAGAAGAAATTTTACATAACACTTTAACTTTCGTTCTTCCTTGAAGGAAGATATAGCCTTAAGGAAGTTTTAGGATTTTGCTCATTATAAAACTGTTTAGAGAGAATATGTATGTTTTAGGTAAGGGAGGAAAAGATGTACTTTTAGGTAGACTATTTTGCCCTCTTATTTAACGACATATGACACCCTTAACTTTCCTTATAGATTATTTATTTTTATATCACATAGACTTTCTAATTTTTTTAAACAACCCTTCAGGATGTAGAATATTTACAACCTAAGATATGCTAAATCGTATTCTTTTATTGGAGGTTTTTTCCTTTACAAGTGATTGCAAAAGATAAGATCATTGACTTCTGTTTTTATTTTCAAAATAAAGTATGTTAAGATCATTGTTGAGGATCCCATTTGAATGCTTTGTAATAAGAATACATCTTGTGAGGTAAACATGAATAACACAAGTAAATTTTATCAGCAAGTTTCCAATTTCACCAGTGAATTTCATGCTTTAATTATTTTCCATTAGTGATTAGGTTCATAGCAAGTAAAGCATTCAAACGGGATCCTTAACAATGATCTCAGCATACTTTGTTTTGAATATGAAAAAATAGAGGCAGATGAGCAAGCAAAAAAAAAAAAAATTGCAAATACCTCAAGAAAAACAAAACCATCCAAGTAAAGAGTTCAGCTAAAGAAATAAAATGAAAAGGTTAAGACGACAATCATGCATTACCTTAGTAAGAGGATGTAGTTCGATCCAAGAGTAGCTTGATAATCTGTCACAACCTCCTCATTCACTTTGCTTTCTTTTCTTTTCTTTTTCTATTATTTTATTCCCTTTTTCAATTTTCCCTATACGCCTACACTTCAAAGGATTTCAACCAATGAATGCACCTCCTCTATTTTATTACACATCAACATGTGATCGAGTTGTCCTTCGAAATTTTCCGATCAAAGCTTCACATTAGGAAACATAGCTTGATACTAAGGGGATATTTTATTTTTAAGCTTGAGAAATACATTTCCATTGAAGATGTCAACGAAAAACATGTGAATAATAGCATGTGAGTAGGTGGTAGATTTGATGAGGAAGATGATTATTGTCCCACAAGGTAAATTCTTTAAGACATTATTTTGTATATAAGATAAAAATAAAGAGTCCATTATTGAAGCAATAATTATCATAACATAGTGTGGGCTTAGTTTGTTTGGGCTTGCTAGATTTAGTAAATAATGTTCTTTTATAATAATTGTAGTTAAGTTGCAATGCATAAATATAATGGGTCTGTTTGTTTTGGCTTTTTTCGGCAGATACAGACACTTTTTTAAACTTTTTGTTAATAAATTATTTATCAAGAAATAGATATAGATAAAAAAAAGTTAATAGTTCTCATCAAAAGATCAAATAGAACAAATATAGATAAAATTTAGATGCAAATCGAATATATTTACACATATCATTTTAAAAAAGATACAAATACAGATAAAAAACAGACCATCCAAACAGACCCATTAATAATAATAAACTGGTCTCTTTCAAACAGAGCGATAGTCTTTTGATTTGTCTTAGGTTACTTTACCGGATTACAAGGTCGCGACTTCCAAATAAGTCGCCACACCTGGCTCTATGGGCGACTCAACGACAGTCAAATGTCACCGAGGTCAGTAAATTTCTCTCCATCTGCGATCTCTCGATGACCTCAGCCAACCGTTTCTAGTGTCAATCCTCGCCCTTCTTCAACACCCGCTCATGGCTCGAAAACCTAATTCTTCCGTCAAATCTCCAACCGGTTCTAAATTCTCCACTGCATTAAGGAGTCCAAAGTTAGCTTTCGCTTTGGCATTGCTTTTCGCCGATTCGATCCTCGTCTCGTTGATCATCGCCTATGTACCTTGTAATGCCACGTGCTTCTCTCTACTTACTTACATACTTGTTGTGCAGATTGTTGAGAAATGTGCTAATTTGTTTCTGTGTTTGTTTGCCATTAACAGATACAAAGATTGATTGGGATGCATACATGTCTCAGGTACATTTCTTATTTTAGTTAGGGCTTTTTTTCCTTTTTAATTGGTTTCTGAATTGAAGTTTCAATTTTTCTGTTAAATTGAGTCTAAATTTTCAATTTTGATTGAAAAGACTCTGTTGCTTTGGTTGAGATTGATTGGAGAAAGACAATTGAGAGGAATTCTGTAAGTTCCTGTTGTCTCGGTCAACTGTGTTGCGGTAACGCTATAACTCTTTCGTGTCTTATCATGTTTGCTCGGGACAGTAAGGAAACATCCTTCCTGGAATTGCTGTTTAGAATGCCAGTTACAGTATAGCTAATTATTTATATTTAATGAGGAAGATTTGTTTTTCGATGGAATGTACAAGGAAGATTTAATGTGTCGATTTGGCGAATAGATTTTGCACGTACTAGGTTCTATATATACGTACACACACATTTGCAATAGAGCTTGTTGTTAGTGCAGTGAGTGGACTGTTTTTTTCTTGGATGATTGAGGATGGAAACTTCTATGGCCCAAGTCAGTGTTCCGTTCTTCCCTGCTAAGCACATGATACAATGCTGGATGATTATTTAATTCAAATTCACTCTATGCTTTGCAATATGCATGGCAACATAAGATTTGATTGGTGGAGACCTTGATGAAGATACCAAATGGGAAAGAGAAGCTTTTTCAGTAATTGAGATGGGGTGCTTCCAGCTTAGTGTGTTTACATTAATTGAGTTATTAGTGGATCTGGAAGAATGATAAATGGAATGGGGGAGAGAAGGTTAGTCTAATCATAGCCGTACCCTTATGCTTCCTACATAAAAGGACAATAAGAGATAAGAGTTGGTGTGACTTTGGTTCTGTTTACTTCATGCTGTTACAGCTTTTGTTTTATGGCAGAACATAAAACAGCAATCAGTGCTGGTGGTACTAGCAGTTGTGTATTCTGGTGGGATGTGATCCTAAGGACTGGTATTGGCTGTTACTGTGAGTGGAGAAAAAAAAGTCACAAAAACTATAGGAGGATGATTCTTATATTCTATCTTAACCAAAAAAAATTCTTATTTTCCTATTTTTGATTGGTGAATGTGTTCTTCATTATCTAAAGGCACATGCTTGGGAAAACATTTATTGTGAAATTGCACAACCTTGGTTGGGTACCCATCCCTTGAGGCTGTCCATGCACAGTAATTCTACTTCAAACACCCGAGGATCTGATACCACGAGTTGACTGTGTCAGACTGATATGCAGTCTTCAAAGTATGAGAACCATAGCATTATTTCACTGGTGTGACTTACCAATATGTATATATATGTTTCTTCCATGTCCGAATTAAAGTTTTTTGTTGCTCTCATGTCCTACTGATCATTTGTACAATATTTTAAAGTTAAATGTGGAGTCGTAGTATAACTATGTCAAAATGAAATCCTAAAATTAAAGCTAATACATGTGTACATGTCGGAATTATAGTTGATTTTACTTAATAACAAAAGGCTGGCTTTTTCTTTTTCCTTGCTTTTTTTTTTTTTTTTTTTTTTTTTTCAAATGATTTCTTCATGACATTTAGAAATCTAGCTTGAGGCTGACCGAAATTCTATCTTACTTTGCACTGATTCAACATTATTTTGCATGAATTTCTTTCTTTTGCATGCTGTTTAAGATGCAATCTCGTAGGCAATGTTGGCCATATATTCTCTTTTTATAGTATACAAGAAGTCAATTGTAGAAAATTGCTTTATATGTTCTGTTTGGCGATCATTGATGTATTAAGCATTTAGAGCCTCATGTTCAACAATGGGCTGCACACTGGCAAATTTATTTTTGGAAAGGATTTCTAGTTACCTTCAAACCAAATGATGCAATGCAACAATTTATAAGCATGTAGGTCTTAGCTAGTAGTTAAAGTACAGAAGCACCCTTTTTCCTGGCCTTCTCCGTAAATTGGACAAGATGTTAATGTTGTGACCTTTGCATTTTCAGGTAAGTGGATTTCTTGGAGGTGAAAAGGATTACCAAAAATTGAAAGGTGACACAGGTCCATTGGTTTATCCAGCTGGGTTTCTATATATACTCTGCAATTCAGTATTTAACAGGAGAGGTCTATCCGGCTCAGGTAGCTTGTACTATCAATTTTTAGCTGTTTCTTTTTTCACCATGTCACCCACTTATAGGTTTAAGCCAGTGGCTTCGCCCCCTTTTAATTGTCTTAAGCACAAAACAATTGGTCACATGAAGTACTTGTTGGATCATGGACTTGTTAAATTTAGCTCCCACAACCATCTGATCTAAGAATTATAACCATGCAGATTGTTGTTGTTGTTATTATTATTATTATTATTATAAGCATATATTTTATACTTCAATACTCTTCATGCATGACATGAGGTATTGAGTGGGGCTCTTCATGTAAAATAATTTAAATAGGATGTCTGACATAATAAATATAATATTTCGTACCATATCTAAAAGTTTAAGTTCTTAGATTAGATGGATGTGTACTAACTTGAATATGGTATCAGAGTAGAGGGCAATAAGTTTAAATCCTTACACGTTAATTATAACCCATTTAATTAAGTCATCCACTTGATGAGCCTACCATATGGACAAGTTAAAGTTTTTATATGATATATTGTGTATTAACTTGAACATGGTAAAATGATAGTGTATGGCTACAAATATACCTGCTCATTCTTTTGCACCATTTTTTAAAGTGGATTAAATAGTTAATTGATTTGAAAGCTTAGGTCCTGTTTGTTTTAAGGAAAACCACCTATTAGTGCAAAATGTTTTCCTTTAAAAATATTCTTTCATGTGTTTGGTTAAAATCATGAAAATATGTTAAAAAACATTTTGGTGTGTGCCTCATGAATATTATTTAACTTGAAGTTTTACCTAAATAAATCAATATCGGTATGCTACTATAGATATAATATTTTAGACATTTTATGTATAGTAAAATTGTAAAGGTACTTGATTTTGTAATATGCATGGTTATGACCTCTTTAATTGTTCTTTATAATTTTTTAAAAGTATTTATTTAGTTATTTACTTTTTTGGGGGAAAATAGGATATTTTTTATTTTTTAAATGTCAAAAAACAAATGCCCAAGTTCATAAAGTGGCGCTAGAAAACAAGTCTTTAGTTTTTTTTTTTCCTTTGCCCTTTTAAATTATTTTTATGTCTAATATATAAATTATAGGCCAATTACATAATATATGAAATAATATAAATATCATTTTGAAATAGTAAATTGTTTACATGGAAAGAGGCTAAGATTTTCCTTTTGGTGGAAAATTTGTTTTCCCTTACGTGGGGATATAATATTTTCATTTTAAAGACAAAATGGGGCCTTAAAGTTGTGCTACCTTCTATATTTTATACTTTAGTAGTACTTAAAAAGAATTTGTTCTTCTGAAAAATTAAAGGGTTAATTACCAAAACCTTACCTATGTTTTGACCAATTCACAACACATAACCCTGTTTTTTTTTTTGACAAATAGGTGACCCGAGTTTCATATAAAAGTGTCATTATTATTTAATAATTTTAGAATGACGGTCAATATTTATTGGCCGTAAAAATTAATTTCAGATTTTCTTTTCAATTTTGTCATTTTTTAAAAATAATTTTTAATATTTTATTTACTTAATTTTCTTTAATAATTTTTTAGGCCAATAAAACTCTTAACACATATCTCTCTAATAATAATTAATCATATTGACATTTTTGTATGGAATTTGGATCACCTATTTGTCAAAAAAATTAACACAGGTCATGTGTTTGTAAATTGACCAAAACATGGATAATGTTTTTGTAATTAATCCAAAATTAAATTATTCTCAATTTTTCATAGAAGACCAATATTTGTTGGGATTTGTAATTATTTTTGTTCATAATATTTATCAGTGGAACTATATGGATAGATACATATACTGCATGCCTCTCTGTTCTCAGCATTTTGTGTTGTTTCATGTCAATGTGGGAAAGTTGCCTGACAATTTTTCTACACTGTTGCTTTTGCAGATCCTCCTTGGTTTTCTGTACATCATAAATCTTGGAATTGTATTATTCATATATCTGAAGACTGAAGTGGTATGCATGAAATGTTTTTAATGGTTGGTGATTTTTATCTTGTGACTGTTCAAGCTAACACAATATATATGCCATATTTTTCTGGTTAATGGATATGTATGCTTGTATGTATCAATTTGGTTATGCTACTTTATTAAAATATTATTGGGCAGTGAGATCTGAGGGAAATTTTGAAATCTTTTGTTGGTTGTAATTATAATTTTTTGGCATGAACATAATGAGACTGGTTATGTCTGAAAACATGGACCGCCTAGCCACATTGATGTACTAAAGTTGATTTGCACCTTGCATTATGCGGTTAGCTCCAAAAAGTGTAGTTAATGGGATGTGACCCAGGAGCTAATGCAATGTGTCATAAGAGTTTCTAGGCCTTAAGCCAACTTATTATAGTCTTGATAATTGGCATTTGATAGTCTAATGACTGGTGCAGACTTTTAAAAAAAAACAAAAATAGAAGAGTGCTTTTGTGCCCTTAACCATTGGAGTTCTGAAGTTAGTTGATGATTGTTTTTACTTGTAAAGTTGTTGTAAGAAGAATTGTTTTGTAAAGCAGAAATTATAGTTAGCTTGAAGCTTCTTTGATGAGGCTAATAATATGCATCATGCACATTTAGCTCTTGATCAGCCCTCCAAAAGAATCCCTGTAAGTTCAGCAATGTTGCTACGTTGTAATTCCTGGTAATAATCTACAGTATGTTGGCGTTTCAGTTGTACCTTCTAGCTTGACTGACTTGCTAGGTGGCTTGAAGTTGTTGAATGTGTTATTTTGTCATTTATAATTATGTTTTCACTTTGAGGTTTGTTGCAACTGTGATCATATGTTTTTCAATTTCCCCCATCCGCCCTGCCCCGCCTTGCCCCCATTCCCACCCCCCACCAGCGCAAAACACCACAAAGAGAGAGAGAGAGAAAGAGAGAGAGAAGGAGAAAAAAAAAAAAAAAAACTCATAGTGAACAAGTAAGGATATGGCATAAAAAATCTTCATTAAAAGGTAACTGGATATGAAGTTCATTACAAAAAATCCACTTAATATTTATGGCAACTTTAGCTAAAAGTTATGTAAAGCCTTTCTGCAATGTAAAAGGTCAATATTTTTGGCTAGTGTTGATTTTGTGATTAATAAAAGTAATTGTTTCTTCTTCCTGATCTTGTTTACAAATTTAGCATGCTATTGTTCTGATGAACATGCTTGTATTTTTATTTAATGTCCAATGCATTTGTAAGAGAAATTTACATCTTTGCCCTCTCCAATATTGAGAAGAGCAAGAGACATAGCAACCTTTTTCTTTATCTTAACTTTAAGCAATTTGGATGGACGTCTCTAAATATTTCAGGGTTGCAGTCACCATCTCTTTGTGGAATAGACCGAAATGACCCTAATGAAAATGCTATGGTAGAACAAAGAATAAAATTATGAAGGTTTTATTCTTTGTAACCCCCACCCAAACCCACAACACCCCCCCCCCCAAAAAAAAAAAATATTCATTGGACCTGGACTGATTCTTTGTGCTATGCGATATATAGTCATCATTTAATTGATCCAAGCAATAAATTATCATGCTTCCTATCTAGTTGGAATTGGAGGTACTTGTCTCTTTCCCACCCACCCACACATGCACAAAGCAAGAAGAAGAAGAAAAAATATGTTGGGTGCTTAAAATGTATAGTTCTTTGAAATGTTACAGTTTGGATTTTTTTCCATGATGTATTATCTTCTCTAGTTTCTAATGGATAAAATGTATGATTTTTGCATAAAAATAATTATAGGAGAGTAAATTAAGATATGCAAGCAGAAGCAAGGAATTTGTAGAAATTTATACCAATCTATGCTTGAAGTCCCTTGTCAGAAATTACAGTTTTACTTCGTTATTCATAGTGTTTCTTTTTTAATTAAATTATTTATTTATTTCTTTATTTGGCTTAAAGAAAAATTAATCTTCCAGGCTTCCTAATATTTGGCAGCTTCCATGGTGGGCTTTAACCTTGCTTTGTTTGTCAAAGAGAGTGCATTCAATCTTTGTGCTGCGTCTCTTCAATGACTGTTTTGCCATGACGCTTCTCCATTCTGCGATGGCTGCCTTACTTTTCCAGAAGTGGCATCTAGGTTTAATAATCTTCAGGTACTATCTCCGATGTTCATATATACATAGTTCTTTACACCTTGTAGTTTTACTGCTGTGTCTCAGATGTTGGTTTCTTTAATTTAGTGCAGCTGTTTCTGTAAAAATGAATGTTCTCCTCTATGCCCCACCTTTATTAGTTCTTATGCTAAAGGTATGGATTTATTGTTGTTTTCGTGCTACTATTACCTCTTTCTTTCCCCTTCTCTGAAAGATGGCGAGTTAGAGTGGAAATTTAAATTCTTGAGCAACCATCTATTTTCTGTAAAATTCTGAGATATTTGTCCAGGCTATGAATATATTTGAGGTAGTTTCTGCATTGGGTTGTGCAGCGCTAGTACAGGTACTTATTGGTTTTCATGATTTTCTGCACATTTTTGTTACTTCAGGCATATTTAGACTTCAACACTCACCTCAAAGTTCTATATGGCATAATATTGCTCAAGGACTGATTGCTTGGTTCTGCCCATTTTGTGAACAAACCTGCAGATTTTATTGGGCCTTCCATTTCTATTGTCCTATCCCTTCTCATATATGTCCAGAGCCTTCAACCTTGGGCGTGTCTTCATTCACTACTGGTATTCATCTTCCGTTTTAAATGTTATCATATGCTTTTATTCATATGAAGTATGTTTATTATAATGCATATATGGCAGCCTGAAGTGTTGAAAATGTCCATCCTTCAAGATTTTTTAATGGCAAAATTACTTAATAATTGAGGAAAGAGGAGATATTGCTATTAAATAAGGTGAGTGGGATTCTGAGATGTCATAATATGAATCCTAGGTACTTTATAGTTTATATCACTACAAATATATATTGGCCATAGTAAGTTAAGCTAAATATACCTTTTAATAGCTATGTACTGAGGATGTAGTTTGTGTAGTATATCATCAGTCGGCCTTTTGGTATTGCCATTGTGTTGGGAAATACTATTACAAATTTAGTTGCCAGCGTAATGTAACACTTCCATTGTATAAGGAAAGTTACTTAATCTTAAAATTAACTTTAATTTGTGTAATGTTTTTCTGTCACTAGAACTATTTGTTGGCAATAGTAATTTAAACTGAAATGAGCCCTGAATAGCAATGTACTGAGGATGTAGTTTGTGTACTATATTGTCAGTCACTCTTTTCGTATTTCCATAGTGTTGAAAGTTACTGTTACAAATTTAGTTGCTTATGCTAACGTAACACTTTTATTGTATAAAGAGAGTTAATATTAAAAGTCAACCGTAATTTATGAATATCTTTTCTGTGATATCATACAGAAACCTTATACTTGTATATTTGGATGTGGGAATATCCAGACAAAATATTTTGTTAAATATTCTTTGGGTTCAAGTTATGAGCGTTCTGACTTTTTTTTTTTTTTTTTTATCGTTTTTAGTTATTTGTTTTAGCTTTTCGTATGATCTCGCCACATCTTTTTTCACTTTTCTAGTTCTAATTAAGGAACTTGTAATATGTAGTGCCAAAATTGTGCGTCACAGAGAATAGCTACCTCTATTCAAAATATGGCTTAATTTGCTTCATCAAAATTGGCGTATTTGGCCTAACCAAAGTCTGCCAACAGCTTGAAGACATAAACACTAGAATAGTCCATGAGATTTTTATAATTTTTCCTTGATGCAACAAATTGTCCATGAAATTAGTGGCTTATCATCTGACCCCTCAGCACTTTCAGATATAGAAGTTGGTATGACTCCTTTCTTAATTGTAGCCACTGCTTTTTGTGTGGCAACCAAAATCATTAGGTATTAGGAACCCAAATTCATTTATAGGTTTGAGTTTATGTGACGTGCTCTTGGAATCATCCATTTCTGTGATTAACTTACCTTTCGCTTTTAGGTCTGTTAATTTCAAGTTCGTCCCAGAGGTGTTTTTGTATCAAAAGGATTTGCAGTTTCTTTGCTGCTTGCTCACTTGGGGATCCTTTTTGCATTTGCCCACTATAAATGGTGCAAGTAAGTACTGGATATAGACATTCTTCCACAAATTGAATTTGTCAATGCAATATAAATTGGAGTCGTTTACACTAATGCTTTGGAGGCAATTTTCCTTCATATTGAATAGAGCATAGCAACGACCTCTATTTGTGTTGCAACTTAAAGGCTGCTTTGAATGGAAAATTATTGGACTAAAATTTCCCTAATTTCTTGATGCAGGCATGAAGGGGGACTCCATAATCTCTTGTATTCTAAATTTGCATCTTTGAAGCTGGTGTTCTCCTTTTCAAGTTCTTTCTCAAATCCAAAGTCTCTCAACAGTAGTAGGCCTTTGAAGGTTCTTGCAAATGAACGTAAGCACAGAGTGCTTATCTAGATCTCTTTATTTATGAATTAATCATTTATGTCCCTTTCTTTCCTACTGTATTCTCTCTTTCATGCTTTATGCTTTATATATTACCTGTTGCCAACCGTGTTTTTTAACCAGATGTTGTGACAACCATGTTCACTGCAATTTCATTGGCATCGTATGTGCTCGGTCATTGCATTATCAGTTCTATTCATGGTAAGTTCCTTGAGAGAGAATTTTATGTTATAGTTTCTTGTTCATGGGATGTTCAAATTTGTTTCTTTTCAATATAACCCTTTTTGACTTTAACTTGATTGGAGTTGATAAGAATGGTAATTAGGATAGAGATATATGAATATTCTAGTTTGCATATATTCAATTTATAAACATCTATGGTGACTGATGCCTCATAATGTTTGACAGCCTACTAGGATGGCTCATTAAAGGATGAAGTAGTAAATTATGATTAGTATGGTAGTATTATAGCTCTTATAGTCAGTCATAGAAAATGACATGATTAATGTTTTTAGTTTTTATTACACACCTGAGGATTAGACGAGATAAATAAAATAAAATTTTGGAAGGATCTAGATGACTTTGTTTGTGGAATTTTCCAAAATGAAAAAAAAATTTGATTGGAGGCGTTTGGATGGACATGTAAGGAAAGGAGATAATGAGTATGCTGATATACATGGATGGCCCGGCCATATGAAATAAGTAGAGAATTGAATTTTGATTAATAGGAATGTAATAGAGTTGTAATTATTATATTATAATGTTCACTCATAAAAAATATAACAAATAACTATTGGATTAAAAATAAAATATCTATAATGTCATCGGTTTTATTATAAAGAGATGGTAATTGTATAGATAATATTTTCTAGATAAGAGTATTAATGACAAAGATCGACAGTAAATTGTTAATGGTAATTCCCTTATAACTGTCATTCTCTTTAACTAAAAACCGTAATAATAGTTTTACGTAAAAAAGAGAAGACTTGATAGCTATTCCCTTCAAGTGAACGGGCTAGGAAGATTTGGTTTTTGGGATGGAAATGAAGGAAAAACAATTTTATAATTGCAATTGCATATGAGCTAATTTTAGCACATTCTTTCTTTAAGGAAGAGGAACACCTAAGCACTTTAAAAGTATACTAAATCATGGTCAACTTTGAAAAGAGATTGGAAGATTTATAAGCATCATGAAGCCATACTAGAAAAATTTTAATACATAACTTAGGTTAATAGTATTGAATGTATGGAATTAAACATGGAACGTTGAGGAAGAGGAAACATGCAAAATCTAAAACTGTGCTAGAGTAGACTAACTAATATTTGGATGTCGATTTTTATCTGTATCGGATCTGTATTAGTAACTTATCGGTATCAAATTAGTATCAGTTCGGTTTGATCAATTTATGAGTAAATCTTAGTTTTTCATTGTTGTTATATTGGTTCAGTATCGGTTCAGGAGGTTTGGTTTTAAAAATGAAACCAACCAAACTTGTATCTAAACAGGAAAGCACTATACTTGCATTGTTTGAGAATATGCCTTACATGTGAGATGGTTGCTACTAATGAATCATTAGGAAGTCTAGAGGGTGTCCTTAGGTAGGAAATCTTGCTGGTGAAAGAAGAAGTGCAAGATAACATTTATCTTATGAAAATGCAGAAAACCTGAGAAGAAATGCTCTTGTGAGAAAACAGGGTAAGAAAACAATAAGTGAAGCAGAAAATACAGTGTTTGACACACACACACTTACACACACACAAACATTTGTTGGGGTGAAAGAAAGGAATACGCCAAGCTCAATGCATTAAAAACAAAACACTGATGGGGCAGTTAAAGAGAGATGGATGAAATTTTTATCAACTGTTTAACAAAAGTAAGGATTACCGAGCTTAGGGGAGATAATTTGATCACAGGACATAGGAGTTTAGCTTATTATAAAAATTCAGGCTAGTAGAGATGTTCACATTGAAGAAGGTAAAATTTCAAAGGCAGTTAACCGGATAACATTTCAATTAAAGTGTGGAAATGCATTGGAAAAGAAGGTGTAATATGGATGACTGTTCCTATATGTGGGATTAAAGGAGATATACACATTGCACAACTACAGAGGTATTAAGTTGATGAGTTGTAGCATGTAACTTTAAAAAATCGGGGCATTGAAGAAGAATGAAAAGATAAACCAGTGTCTCCTGATAATCAGTTTGGCTTTATGCTTGGAAGCTCAAAAATGGAAGCTATGCATATCTTGAGAAAATTGGTAAATAAATGTTAGTGAAAGTAGGGCTTGCACATTGTGTTCATATTAACTAGAAAGAGGCATAGAATAGAGCTCCTAGGGAAATCTTGTGGAGAGATTCAGAAAAGAAAGGTTTAATAATAGCATATGTTGAAGCAAATATAGCATATGTTGAAGCAAGGATATGTATAGAGATGGAGCAATAAGTTAAGAACACCTAGATTGATGCAGTACTTAACCATAAAGCTAGGCCTTCATCAGGTTCAACTTGAAACCCCATAAATTCAAGCTAGTTATGGATAACTCATTGAAGAAATTCAGAAGATGGTTCTTGGGCTTATGTTGTTTGCTGATGACATTGCTTTGAAGAAGTAAATGCTAAGCTTGGATGTTGGTGGGAATTATAGAAAGGAAAGGTTTCATTATGTAGGGTAAAAATACAATATATGGAGTTCATTCATGACAAGGGTGGAATGAGTGAATCCTTTGAGAAAGTAGGATGAACAAAATATCTTTTATTTGAGAATTTTAAGTGTTGTGTATTAGTACTCAAAAAGGAAGAGGAATGGATAAAGGGGTCTGATGGAACAGAGAGGTGCTTGAAAAAGTTGCTTGACCTTTGTCCAATCAAAGTTATATGTGTTTATTTAACAAAAAATACAGTTTCAAGTACTTAATTAAGCTAAGAAAGCTATTTGAAGGATTATTAGTTCAGATATCATCTCTTTGTCTATCCTTTTAAGTGTTAGCCTTATGAATTCAACAAGGATGTATTTCAGTAAAAAAAAAAAAAAAAAAAAGACTACTTATCTTTTGGCAACACCATCCATTGAGGGTATGCTAAATAGAATTGCGGAACTACTGCTGTCCTACGTTCGGTCTCACATTCTTATATGGCACATCTGTTGTATTCATAGCAATGGTTCACTTTCCTCCTCTATTTGTAAATTTCTTTGTAATAATATTCATTTGAAAAACATAAGTTTTCTCTCTTTTTTTTTTGGCTATGGGACCCACGTTTCCATTTTTTTCAGCTCTTAAGTTGTCAAAAATAAGTCAAAATTGCACCTCAAACACTCTCCGTTATAAGTGCCATTTAGAGTTAAGTCCTGAAATGAAAAAGATATTATAAAGACATAGGTCCTCAAATGAATAAAAATAAAAATATTGGTCTAGGAATGAATGAAATGAAAAAAGTTAGCTTCTTCCATTATTATTATTATTATTATTATTTTCATTTTAGAACCTATGTTTTATTTTTTTTTTCCATTCTAGGACTTTAACTTTGAAGGTTTGCTTGGAGAGTGATAGAGACCTTATTTCGGTATGTCATTTAGAACTTAGATCCTCAATTAAAATTTTGAAAGCATAATTCTAAAATGAAAAATTAGGAAACTTAGGTCCTCTTACTGCATTTCTACCCTTTTTTTCACCTATTCGTTCAATGTGTTGAGAGAGCTTATGCCCGTACACTAATTTTTGAACCCATAGTATATTTGATATTCTTCTAGGTTAGCTTAGTAGTTTTTCATAAAGTTTACTAGTTGAAGACCTTTCTTGCGTATTCTTATTAACTACTTCTTTTGACATTATTTTGAAAAAAGGATGGGGACAGCAATTCGAATAAAGTTTTTAATATACTTGCCAAGAATAATGTTGGTTGAAGCTTGAAGCACTATCTTGAGGAGATTAGGGCCTTTTATATTGTTAGTCTTTTATCTGTATTAGATCGAGATTGGTTCAGTATCGGTTCGGTCAATTTATGAGTAAAACTGTTAGTTTTTCATCGGTATTATATCTGTATCAGTTTGAAAACGACACCAAAATGAGGCCAAAACGACAATCCAAAAAGGCCACTATATCCCTTGGCTTAATAATCATCTTAACTTATCATTCCTCCATTGTTCATCCAAGCCTAATATATTTTAGATGGCCTTAGGCTATTTTTATTTTTTATTTTTTTTTTGTTGCATAAAAATATTTGATTAGACTTAAGCTCAGTAATGCTAGAATGGAACTTATAGATTTCTATTTTTATACATTCCTTCATCTGCTGCTTTGATGTGCTAGAATGACCTTTATAGATTTCTACTTTTGTGCCTTCCTTCATCTGCTGCTTTTGATGTAGTTAAGTACTAACTAGAGTTCTTCATCCATAACCCGCTGAACCATAATTTTTGCTAAGGATTTAGTGTCAAGCAGAATCATTTCTTGTCCGTTTGGCAATGTTCAGGCAGGAGAAATTCGTAGATCTGTTTTGAGTATTGATGGTGGATATCAAGGAAAGGAAGAGAAAACAGGAAAAGGAAAATTATTGACAGACACATCTTCACCATAGTTTTTGGTCATTTTGGCTTGACTATTATCTAATAAATAAATATTTTTTTTAACACTCCTGAGACGTTTTGACTGCATGGCTATCACTGCATCTTAGATCTTGTAGTTTTATAGGTGCATCTCACTGATTGACTTTTACACAGAATATTAGCAATTCAAATTGAAGAAATTGCAGTATGTATTGAAGTATCACCTCATGGTGCAGGTACTTTTATAGCTTACCTTATTTGCTGTGGAGAACGCCCTTCCCGACCATTTTACGGTAACCTCTGAAGTTTTATTTATGGAATATTATGCTGAAAATGTGCTAGTTGTTCATGCTAAACTAAAAAATTATTATGTTTCATCATGCAGTGTACTTCTGTTTTTGGGAGTGGAATTGTGCTGGAACATCTTCCCATCGAATATGTATTCATCCATTCTGCTTCTCTGTCTCCATTTAATTATCTTAGGGGGGCTCAGTTTTGCTTCACCAGACTATCCTTATGGGAGCCAAAGATCATCAAGTAGTAGAAAGGACAACTGAGTGTCCCCAGTTACTTGTTTACTGTTTGATCAATGCCTTCTTCTTATTTCATATCCATGTTTGTCAGGAGAGCTCATCAGGGAGTTCTCTTGGCTCATCTTGGGTCTTTCCTTTTGACATCCTCACAGCCCCCCAATGCATCAGAAGTAGACCTGGTGCAGTGCAGTTATAGGTGGCAGATGAGGCATCCATCTGGCATTTTGCAATGCTGAAATGAGGTCTGAGGTAGTTAGATTGACTGACAAATGATTTTGCAGTGTTTGCAAACTTTTTGTATTCTAGTTCTAGCTCATCATCAGGTATCAATGCTGATAGTGGTGATTTCTTTTATAGTAAATAATGTAACTTTATTCCAATAGGAGTTGGAACTTTTCTTCCGGCAATGACAACTGAATTATTAAATTCATGACAGTGGAGTCTTTATTTTGGGGGAGCTTATATATTGGCTGTGCAGATTTTGAATTCATCATCGCATGCATTTCCCCCCCCTTTTTTTTGGCATGCCCAGTAGCACCTCATCACTTATGTGTCATCTTATTGCTCGGCGGTATTGCTGATGCTTCTCTATTCCTGGGACATGGTTTAGTTGTGATTTTGTGAAATCAGCGGTATGGTTATATATATATATACACACACACACACATAGATATTTATGTTGGTTTATTGGTGACGGATGTTTATAATCGAGTAGGACTTGTGAATCTTCTTTCTTTCTGCCAAATTTGCAGGCATTTGAATTATTGATGGGTTCTCGTTATTCTTCACTGGCACAATGTTTTCTGTCTCACTCCTGCTTCTTAGTTCTGTTCATGCAATCATTCTTCAAGATGCATTAGAGCCTGCCGTATTTTTCATGTGTATTCGGGAGATTCAGAGTCATAAAAGCAGCTTCTAATTTTAATTCTTTCTTTCTAGTTTTATAAGACGTTAGTTTTCCAACAAAAATACCATCTCAAGTCAATTGTGGAATAGCATTTCATATATATATTAAAAGAGAATGGTTGCGTCTCATCAGGCAACGGATGGAAGGTGGCACTACATAGATCAAACCTTTATTTGTTGTATTTCTTTGCTTGCAACATTCACATATGTTCATACCAGACATCTAAATAAGATGAGAAGGGACTTAACGCTAGATACATACTCCATAAACATAAGGTGACAATGACAATTACACTGCTTAGCCACGACAACGAACAATAGCAACACAGCCATGGGTATAAGGGTTAGCTTCAGCACCTGGCCGGCAATTGTAGTAGGAGGCACCCCTTAGGGAGCAGGGAACACTGTTCTTTTGCAAGGACGCATAGCTAATGTACTGTGAGGTTGCTAGCACTCGCCTGTTGAGTCCTGCATCCCAGTCAAATTCACTTAGTGGCATGCACCCTTCAATGGAACCGTTGCAGTTGTTATCAGTGGCAGGTGTCCACCCCATGAATTGGTGGTTCTCGCCTGCATACACTGTGCTAAGGTAAATGAGCAGAGCAGTTAAGAGCAGGGAAATTGGTATGGACGAAAACAAATAGAATGCCATTGTGATGTATTTCCTGATGTTTTTGCTATGTCGATGCCAATGTTTTGCTTGGCTTATTATCTGCTCATTTTATAGGGAGAAGCAATGAAGTACATAACTTGGTATGGTGGGTTTTACCTCCATATTGGCGTGGGGTTTTTATAGTAGTTTGGCCGGGCTAGTTTTTCAAATATTGCATTAAAACTTGATCTATTTACACAAATGCCACAAATCTTTAAGCGAAATTCTTTGAATATGGCTATCAAAGAATTCACCGAGCCAGCGACAGGATAAAATATGATAATAGAAAACAAGAAATGTTAATGTTAATTTGTCTTTTACGGAATAAATGTGATTGTAAATATTTTTTCCCCCTATGATTAAAGTTACGTGGACGGGCCACAACCAGAAGCATATATGATAAGCAAATTTGCTTAACGACGTAATTAATCAGAATCAATTGAGCTTGGACCCCGTAATTTTAGATAACTTTAGGGTAGCTGCCAGCCCATTATCCTTAAAACAGGTGGGATGTCTCAATCTAAACCCAGTAAGTGTTGTTAGTTGCGTGGTAAAAGAGACGGTATTACTAGTTATCATGGTTTAAAAAATTATGTCAACAATAAAGTCTTTTAAGAATGGAAGAAAAGGAGAGAACATATGTTGTTTAAGGTTATGAGTACTCATGCCTTCGAAGAATCTTTTATATTAGTGATTTCAATCCTCTTAATTTCAAAATCTGTGATTGCAGTAAAGAAGCCATTGTGAGTTCTAATCCAAGTTAGTCAACACCTACCTAGAATATGATCCGGGGAAGAGATACGAGTACTAGGTAGGTGACATGAATGGCTTGGGCCTTTTTCAATGCACGTAAGCCTTATGCAATATAAACAAGACAAAACAATATGGGATGGTGCGGTTCAGTAACTCGCAAGCGATGGCTAATGTCGGTGTTCCCCACCCCCCCACCCAAATAAAACCATCTTTTATCAAGCAAAAGGTGGGTCTACCGCTTAGGAAAAAAGAAAATTCAAATTAGGATGAGGTAAAATAACTATCAAATTACTTTTGCATAAATACAATTTAAGTTTGCAAATAACTTGCATGTCTAACATGCCATTTGGTTGGGACAATATTCAAAAAACTTGCATCTTGAAATTGTAATGTTAACTCTAATCTTGAAGCAAACCCCTATCAACTACCCACCATATCCATACTACAAGTGTACCCTGAAAGAGACTCAACAAGGGTAGTTGGGTTTTGTGGGTCTTAATAGTTCATAGCTTTGGGGTTTAGGGTGGTGGATTTGGATTAAGACTAGGGTTTAGAGTTAAAATTGGTGCATTGGGGATGGTGATTTGGGTTAGGATGAGAGGGAAGAGACCAAGACAACGAAGAAGAAGGACAAACAGAGAGACGTGGGGGAAACAAAGAGATGGGTAGAGAGGAGAAAACGAAGAGATAGAGGGAGAGAATAATATAACAGCCACTGAACATGCAAGTCATGTCCGAATAATCTGAACTTAACTCACATCTTGTAAATGCTAGTTTTGTATAAACAAAAACGAAGTGCTATTCTTGCAATTATTTTAATTGAAAGCCATTTTAATAAAAATTCTAGACAAGGGCACCAAGTTTACAAAAAATTCTCTACCATGTACTTCTAGTTCGTACTCACAAATCAAAAAGATAAAAAGGAATGAAAAAACAAAGAAAAAAAGAAAGAAGTATCATCACCGAACTTGAATGTAGATGAAATAAAACCAAATCAATAATATGGTCTTTTTTCCCATTTATTTA
Organism: Combretum micranthum; assembly: GCA_024138025.1. Classification (NCBI taxonomy): domain Eukaryota; kingdom Viridiplantae; phylum Streptophyta; class Magnoliopsida; order Myrtales; family Combretaceae; genus Combretum; species Combretum micranthum. The sequence continues at coordinate 133,010 of JAMXBD010002064.1, read as the reverse complement.
AAAATCTCAGTAGAGCAATTGAAGGAAATGATGACTAAATATTCAGTTTCCAGATTGATGTGTAAGAGCGAATTGTGTAAGTTTGCCATATTTCCCTTGGTTAACACAAAGGGGAACAGGTTTGTATTGCAGATGTTCAAGGACACACATAATTAATATTAAATGCCATCATTTTTTCAGCAATAGAATGACGTACAAAGTGCTCGAGAAGCACTTTTTGTTGAGGTTGCAGATTATGCTAAAAATATTAGTAGTTGACATTGAACGACCAACTGAATTGGAGTTGTTTGTAGATGTCGCTTATGACTAATCTAGGTATGCAAAGGAGTAAGCTGTGAAGTGGATTAATGGATGGTTTAAATTGGAAATGGAGAGACTATGAGATTATGCTAAGCTATTATGGAATGCCTCAAAGGGTCTTAATAACATCGTCGAAGTTATTACAGAGTGACCAAGTCCTTCACACTCTGTTTATTAAGCGTCTATTTGTTTTCTTGGATGCTTGTAAGTTTGGTTTCCTAAAAGAATGCTAGCTAATACTAGTTACTGGTGGATGTCTCTTGAAGGGTGGGTTGAAAGGAGAGTTGCTTAGTACAGTCGCTTATGATGTAAATGACTCATTGTGCCTTGTTGCTTGGGCTTATGTAGAGGGGGAGAATCTAGATAGTTAGGCTTGGTTCTTGGTTGTGCTAAATATGTGTCTTAGCCTAAGCTCTTCCTTAGATTTCACCTTTGTTAGTGACATGTAAAAGGTGCACACATCACATTCCCTCAACTATTTAACAATTATATGCCTTTTTCTTTTCACTAACATGTAGGATTAGATGGCTCATCCTAATCACTGACATATATGCTACCCATATTGAAATTGTCAGAGCTAAAAAGAGCAATTCTATTAGTTGCTTGCTTGTGAAGCATTGCTTTTGCACTCGGCAATTTTTGCAAAATGGTATATGAGTCTATGGTATATAATGGACAAATTTAAGGAGGCATATTAGCATGCCATTCCATTGGTTTCGAGTGCCAACTTTTAGGAGAAAATGAACTAAGAAAAGATGCTTGCTCCTATCTCATGAAGTCCACCAAGAAGATTGAAGACAAAGTGCATTTAAGATGAAAAAGAGGGGAGTGGATTGTAAGTGCCCACCTCGTGTTATGTCTTGTATGTAATGTGGGTTTATGATCCATAATGTAAGGGTTTTCCATCAAATAATGCTTGTAAGTAAGCTATTTATTTGATGCTATGGATTGCTATAGTCTACTAGTGTACTTGAAAATCAAATATAAGTTATTAATGTCTTTTTTTTTTAAAAGGTGGTGAGAAAATCACGAGTGGAGTTGCTTTGCAAGGATCTATCAATTGCACACAAGCTAGTAAGGTAAGATACCATCGACTTTTAAGGTAAACATTACATTACTAATTCTTTCTCGAGTTACTCATATTGTGGTATGCAATGTGTATTATAGCCCATCTAGTTGTGAGGAACAAAGTAGAGTAGCTCAATTCGCAGCCATAAACACTCAAACTCAATGTTGATAAAGCAAGGTGGTAACACTACATGTTTGTGAATAACTCTACAACACTTGACATTTATTAATGTTCAGTTGGTTTTTGACAAAATTAATGACTATTTCACTTAAACAAATTATAAGCCAATTTGATATATGGTTGTTGTTGAAATTCATATTTTATTAGATGAATGTTGCTATAGTTAGTGGTTGTTAAAGTTTTTCAATTATAAAGTCAATGATGCTATAGTTAGTGGTTTTAATTAGTTAGGATTAAGATTGTGCAAATGTGAAACTTTTATTTTCTTTGGCCGCTCTTGAGGTGTGCAAATTTTTCTTGGTAAAGCTATTTTCAATGTGCAATTTAATATTTACTTCTTCTTAGTGCATATGAGCACGGATAGTAGATGCTTAAAACTTTTAGTGCTCATTGAGATGTTAGTTTTGAAAAATTTATTCATATGTACTTACAAGGCATGCATTCCACTAATGAGTCCTCCCTAGGAAATGGTGGTCAATGAGACTGGTTCACAAGGATATCACCAGGTTTGTCATGCCAATGAATGACACTAAGTGTCTCCTCAACACTTGTTTTGGTCCCTCAATATACCGAGCGTAGTGTGCCATTGATGGGGGATTCACAACATGAAGTTCCTCCTCCATAGCCTTCTTTGCAATCACACATATGCATTCTACTATAGGATAAGCTAACACAACTAAAAAGCAGCCTACCACCTTGCAAACCATTTGTAAGAATTCTTCATGTGGAAACCACTATTGCATCTACTACAAATTAATGATCTGGCTCATGGTATGTCTCAATCATTATTGTGATCTTGTAATGTTGTTTCATGCAGGCTACATCAGACATGGACCATGATTCCACTCAAGGATGATGATCGAAGAAGGCATACATGTCTCATATGCATGGTAAGTGTTTGTAATCACAAATGGCAATAAGGCAAGAGCAACTTCGAGTTGATTTGGATGGAGCACAAGTTACGTGACGTGCCTAAGTTAAGAAGCAAAGGAAAAGTTGATAACGAGAAAGAGAAGTGATGAGATCTCAATGGAAAATTTTTGTAGAAAAAAGTTGACAGTCCGGTGTTCTTGTAGTTAGATGAGTCAAGTGATGACAACCGCTTAGGTGGAGCTTTGAAAGAGGATAGTTTTTGTAGAAGTAGATTAGAAAGTGACCCTCTTTTGTACTATGTAGATATGCGCTAGTGACATTATCTACCAATTTATTTTGTTTTTCCATTTATGTCATGATGATTGAGATTAAATGCCCCACTATCTATGAACCATGAAGAGCTTTTGAAGTGTGTGTCGTTGTATTTTTTTTTTTTTTGCTAGTCACACAGTGTGAGCACTTACAATGTTATGTCATGCCTTTTGTCTTTTGAAAAAAAAATTTGTTTGATCAGTTTTTGGTATGAAATTTACCATGAAGACATGTAATTACTATATGAAAGATATAGATGTTCAGATTCATCACATTAGCATGTTAATGTGGTGTTATGCAATAGCAGGATACTCAATGTGAGGATTTGGTTTACATACAGACTGAATAGATGAAGGTCTGTGTACGACCTAACATATATTTTGAAACTTGCAAAATCCTTAAGCACATTTATTATTTAAGAGCTTATGTACAAATATTAGCATTTACTAGCAAAATAAATTTCAAAAAAAGTGTTTAAAGACATCTCATTCTCTGTTATTCTTCCTTTTTGCAAATCCCATTTCTCTTTAATTGATTTGTTTTAATAGGATGACTAATACTTAATTTGCATTGCTTTTGCTGTATAATTCTTCGAATAACTGCTTATACTATTTCCTGCTTACCATAGGTATTGTTGATATACCAATACACCATGCAACATTTGCTTGGAAAATAAAGCTCCAATTGAAAGCTAAGCCCAACATAAGAAATCGAGAAGCTATCTAGTAGGTTTGCTTCTCCACACAAATCAGGACACATTTAAAAAATTCCATACGGATATTTAGCATATAATTTCATAAACACAACAACTTATCAAACAAAAAATTGTTGTTAATTAGATGTATACATTAATTGGATTCCCATGAAATAAAAACTACCTTTATTTTTGCAAATAATTTGCATCGATATCCAAAGGTGAAACAAAACTGCAACCACCAATTACATAGTATATAAAATAGATGGGTAAATTATTGTAACTAAAAGATGATTCAATATGTTTTTCATTGCACATCACATTTTCTCATCACAAATAGCATGTTCATGGTAGAGCTAATTCAATATATACACAAAACCCCTAAAATGGAGGAAAAACTTAATAAAGAAGAAACAATATAAATAGGAGCATTTTTCATGTACATTTGCTTCAATAGAACCAATACATTACGATCCCAACCCATGTTGCAAATAACATGCACTTATAGTATTTCACCATGGTTTGAAGCCTTATTACCTCTACATTTGTTGAATTGACTATGTTCAATTAATTCTCTTATGTGACCTCAACATTTTCGAGCAAATTCCCCAATGCAATGTCATGATCAAGCTCTAATGTGTCCCTTACAATCTCCTTTTCACTATATGCAAACCCAAAAAATTTGCATCCATTTTCCTATAAAACAAAGCAAATTAAGTCATTGTGATTTTTACCATATCAAATTTTAGGCATAATAGAATAAGCAACCCTATTTCATCTCTGTCCTCACAATTGCAAGCCTTGCATTGATTTCACACTTATAAGGGACATATTTGAAGATGCTTCTTCTTAATCGATTAGTTGATTGAGACAATGAGCTTTTATGCTTAACTGTCTCTGCTACCCTTAAGCATGTGCCTTCTTACACACAAAATCGCCCAATCATCCATGTACCCAACAACCTAACAATTGTGATATCATATTTAAATGTTGTCTAATCAAATATTCACATAAAAACTGCAATTAAGTGTCGATAATTAAAGAGTATATTACACTAGGGTAAGTGGTTAGGGTTTGCATTACCTTTATTAATGCTATGGTCATTCCTAGTCAAATTCAGCTTTTTGAGCAAGTGTTGTGGATTAGGATTTCATTGTTACGATTTGAAAACTTCTTGATTGGGATTGCTTTATTCCCTCCACCTCGCTTCCATTATGCTCCTTAGCCTGAACATGGACTACTTTCTAAATTTTAAGGCTTAGGATATCAATTTTTACACTTGGAAGGAAAATATCTATATAACAAGGTATTGAGGTAGGCTAAGGACACATGTCATAATGCAATTAGATAACCGTGCCAACTTTGTAGATAGAACTGACAGAGTTATGTGTGGTTGTAATTTAGTGCATGAAAAGATCACTCGGGTTATAATTGGTTAATGAAAACTCCAGGTAGTTAATTGAACATTTTGCAAAATTTAGATAACATTTGTGACACTAGCTCTATATATAATTATAATATTTAGATAAAATCATCAGGAATCTTGATGTGATGATGTAGTGATGACACATGTAACATTTGTATCATATTAGCATCTATGTATATAGAATGAGAAGGGTATTTAATAGTGTTGACAATTCGTGTTATCATGTTGTGTCTCATATCTATCTATGTCTAAACAAGTTTGTATTTAAAAATCCTCAACCTATACCCAATTTGTTTATTTAATCATGTATAAAAATCCAAACCCGTAATCTAACTCATTTATACTATGTTTTATGTCGACTTGTTTATTAATTGATAACATATAAAATTATATTGATTTTGTTGAAATTTAAATATTTAGCATTATTTTGGAAAGTTAATATATTAAAATAGTTATCATCATGGATAACATAATTAATAAATTATGTATGATATATTATTTATATATAATTAGAAAAAGATTTTATAATATGTGACTTAATGCGTTGTTAAATAAGTGTGATATTAATGAATTATAATTGATGGAACAAAAAAAAAATATATATATATATAGATACACATATATAAGGCTTATATTTTTAGTCCATCGACCCCATCTTACTTCATTCTTCCTCCTAGAATCATTGAAAATGCTCGTAGCCCAAGATAAACATATCATCATCATCAACACCATCATCATCAACACCATCATCATCACTATAATACCTATAAAAAAGATAATAACAATCATAATAAGCTGAAACTCAGTATATAGCAATACAACCATACACGAAATGACACACATGCTTAATTAAATACAATGCATCAAACAACAGGTTGTTATCTTTCTATTATGATAAATCAAACAACACGGGAGTACTCACACTTTGGAATAATCTCTAGGGATCTGGGATCCTGAGTAACAGCAGTTGCTCAGGGGATTGATATAGGCACCTCGATACCTATACCACCTACATAACATTACAAGAAAATATCATCATCTAGGGTTTACAGCCGTTACATAACTCTACTCATCCCAGTCCATAACAATATCTAGTTCAGTTATCTCCATAAAACGTGAACCAGATCATATTACTTCTCTTCGAGCATAAGTAGACATTACACCGATACTGTTTGCCCCATCGGCTACCTGCCGAGCCACTTATGAATGTCATTACATCGTGTTAGGGGTGCCCTAAGCACCTAAATTATCGCCCTGTACCGGACAAGGTCGCCGCTCCCTAGACCAAATTCAACGACACATGCACAAACATCACTCATCAATTATTAAGTCAAGTTTAAGTTTTAGTCCATTTGGAATGTCTATCCTAGCATACAACATACAAGTTATTGCATATCTTTAAATGACGTTACAATCCAAAAAATTAAGAGATAGACTAGAGGGTAGGTTCACAAGGCAATATCTATTTAAGAAATTAAATTATATAAGCAACTCAATTATTTATTAACCTACATCAACTTTCATATTAAACATTCAATCTATGTTTCTATTTGATTAGACATGTAATAGGATCGCCCCACCAAGATATGGAAAGTTCTCTGTTGTTTGTCAAATTATTTCTTTTCTTAAACAAAGCTTTAGTATAACATATTTGACAAATTACGTACTCCTTATCATCCAAGTTTTAACCTATCATATTATTCTAAGCTAGTTACAAGTCAAATCTATATTAGTTTAATCTTAGCTAAGTTGATTATACTTAGTCAATCTAATTCATTTTAGCTCATTAAAGTTTTTTATGTCATGTTGAACTTAGGATTATTAACGTTCATTTTATATCTAACTTCTACATTTAATTCAATTATGTGTTAAATCTATAGATTCACTTAATTCATGTTTAATTATATAAATTGACTAACATAACATTTTAACTATCAATCATCTATTTTGTTTTATCTTTCTTTTTATTTTATTTTATTTATGAACAACATTAAGGGACAGATTGCAGCCGTGAGGGGGTGCTGTGATGATTACCATAGGCATTGTCATGCCTGGGATAAGGAGATAATACCCCTTGTCATAGCCGTGATATAGGCCATGACAAAGGAAAATCATAATAAGAGGAGATCACGCCTTTATAACGGTCATGATCTGGGCCGTGATGAAGATCATGGGCAATATTACGCCTGTTATCATCCTTTATGTTTGATTAGAGGAGATTACGGTCCTTTTCATGCCTGTGATCTATCCTGATTTTTGTTTCCACTTATATCACAAGTCGTGATACGGCCGTGATGTACATGAGGATCTTGTTATGATTTTCCTTTGTCTTTTCCATAAATTTTAACTACTTGTTTTCACCATATATCAACAAAATCATCTTGTTATTGGTATATACATGCGTAATCTTATCCTATGAACATTTATATATATTTCCATATCATATCCCTTCATTTCATTTTATCAAACATCTAGCCTATACAAATATACACATATTTAGGTTTTTAGCATACAAGTTCATATATTACTAACTTTTCAATTCTATCACAAGATCTACATTTATCTAGTTCTAATTCAACATTGATAGGGGCAAATTACTATACTCATTTGGGTGAATTTATTATCATTTATACTCTCATTCTTGTTTAACTTAAAGATAATTGGTACTTAAACAGTAAATATATTCATTTTAGGTATAAATAGAGTAAACATCAACTATTGGATCAAAATCAACAAGAATGGAAGTTAAACAAGTCAAAAAGGCACTATTATGGCTGTGATCACACCGGTGATATCCTTTAAACTATTCAGGAAGCTTGTAACAGTCAGGAAAGAGGGAATTGTAGCAGACATGGAGATTACGCCCAACGTCACGGCCATAGTCTAGGAGAGGATCTTCTCAGGATGGATGTTTATAAGTGACTACGGCCGGGAGAAGAGGAAAGATTAGAAGAAATAGTCAACAGAGAATGTCACAGCTGACATTACGGTCGTGACAGTGGACGTTATCTCTTCTAGAAAAATTTTAGGAGGTTAGTTACTGTCGGTATTAAAGGATCGAATGGAGCCATAGAGGAGATCACAACCGAGATAATGACTTTGATTGACAGGGCAACAAACTGCATCACTGATCACCTGTACGTTTCAACCGTAATTGTATGTAGAGATTATCATCCAAGAAGACAACGGCCCAAATAACAGCCATGATCATCCTCGACTAATCAATCAGTGAAGATAACGACTTGAATAACGGTCGTTATGACAGTCACATGTCGCTCATTTTTGCACCATTTTGGAATTTAAGCACGTTTTTGAAGATGAATGAAGTCCAATTGATGCATATCTTCACTCATCCGATGTATTAAGTGGAGGAAACATATATATAGTCCTCGTAACCATTGTAAGATAGGAACTAACTATTGTAATAGATCATTCACCATTCTTACACACCACCCATATTTCTCTCTTGTAACTACCCGTGTAACATCCAATCATTTTTTTAGTATTTTACTTGTGAAACAAGTGTATTATAGAAGATCTTGAAGTGTTTTTCAATTATTATAAGTTGTTTTCTTATTCTTTCTTCTTACCTTTTAACCAAAATTTGTTGTTTTGTCTACATTATGTGTGAGTAATTGTTAGGGCTCGTTTAGCCATATATTAGCATGTATTCCAATGAACTAAATGCCTAATGTTGTAGGATTTTCTAATTTCCATAGTGCATTAATATATTCTAATTCTAGGTAGTGCACGACTTAGGATTAGATTAGATTTCCACGGGATGCGATTGAGAAATCTACTTATAGAATATATCTAACCTATAGAGAAAGGTTGCCCATGATGCTTAGAGATAGAGTTGTGGAATCTTCTGCATGTAATCGGACAATTATCTTGGGGTCATGTTTGTATGCAATTTTAGTTAGCTATTAATTAAGAGAGATTCTGGTAGATACAGCTAGAGTTAGAGTTCAATAGACTCGAGAGAGATATTGAACTAATAATTGAAATCCCGCAGTTAGGAATGACTCAACAACTAATGAAATTGTAGTATATATTGACTAATTGATGAAACGAGTCTGAATTGTTAATTGTTAAGTTAAATTTGGTATTGTTAATTCATGTTATAACATAGTTTTAGTCGAGAATTATTTAGTCATTTAATTTTAAGTCCTAAATTAATTTGTTTTGCTAGATAATAATTAAGAGGGTGAGTAGTAATACTTGTTGACGATATCAACGAATACGACCCTATAATCCATTCTTATACTACAATTGATAGGTGCATTTGCCTAGCATTGACCAGATTATAGGAAAAAGATTATAGGTTATTAATTTATTAAATTCGGTCAAGAAATAGTGCAACCAAACATTTCCATGCATAATCAACAATCAAAACATGTGAATAAACAAACTTACATGTTTGACATGCATAGGTTACTTGATGATCTCTACCACTACTACTTTTCTTAAGTCCTTGAAGCTATTACATGCATGATCTCCATCTTCTATCTTTTTTTTTTTTTTTTCTATCTTTATTTACCTTTACAACCTTCTTGAATTATTGAGATGTTGAGTTTGAAGGGAAAGAAAAAGAAACGTGTCGAGCCTGGTTTTTTCGATTTCCTTTAAATCGATTCGTAATAAACCCTAACCCATTTAATACGAATCCTCGACTAAGAATTAAAGGAAATTTTGAGTTTTTAAAACATTTTGGAGTCGCCACTCGACTAAAGTCGAGAAAAGAAATAAACCAAAACCAATGGGTAGGTTGATTTTGGTTTTGCTACTGATCTGCGAAAAAAATCGTTTTGAAAACGAGAACCAGAAATTAACTTGAGTTCGGGGGCTAACTTATTAAAACCTAAACGGTTACCACTTTAACTTTCCATATTTAAATTGCTTTCTTTCAAACCCTAATTTCAAAATCTAAACTATTTATCAAATCTAATTAACAAACATATGTCTAATATGCCCAAAAATACTAATCAAATTCCATCGATAATCATATATAATCTAAAAACTCGAAATATTCAAATTAATCAAATATTATCAAATTCTATCAATAGTCATATATTCTAAACTAAACTAACAAATAAATTCACAAAAATAATTTTTTACATATTTTAAGTCGCCCATTTAGGTGCCTACGTACCCGCTAATCGGGATCAGACCACACGTAGTTCTTTTAGAAAAAATTTAGTTTGTTGGTTAATTTTAAAATTTTTCGAAATCTTTTCGCTTTAAGTTCATTAAGTTTGTTAATTTTATGAAAAATATGTACCTATCTTTTAACATGAACCCTAAATATATCAAGTTAGGTTTTAGCAATTTTATGAAAAATCGGATTTTTCTAGGTGACAAAAATTTTGAACAAGAAATCATAACCACATATCATGCATATCAATTGATCATACATATCATCAAGAATAAAAATATTATAAGGAATATCAAAATTTAACAAGCTAATTTCAACAAATCAATATCATGACATAATCAAGATTTATATATCATTGACATTATATTATGAAGGGCAAGAAATTTCAATGTGGTTTCATATATGGTGAAATCATAAAATTCAATATCATTACAATCAAGGTCATCACTATATTATGGCATAAAAGGAATATTGATAACTAATCATCATACATGATCACACAATTCAACTATCGTAAACCTAAAACTAAAAAATTTCATATATTCCTTATGATTAGGGTATGATTATGGGTATATTATCAATAATAAGATCTTAATGTAATTCTATGAACACATGCTTAACATGATATATAAAAAAAATCAATTTTATCACAAGAAAACAAAATCATTACTATATTAATGCAAAAAGGACCATCAAGTTATGTTTTAACAAATTTATAAGAATTAACTTTTCTAAGTGATAAAAAAGATTTTGAATAATGGAGTAAAATTATATATCATGGCAATTGTCAAGCACATTAAATAAATCAATATATCATCATATATAAAATCCTATTCAAACAGAAAAATCCGTACAACAAATACACCTTCCATATTAACCTACAACTTACGAAATAAGAAAACTATCCCAAGAAACAAATGCAACCGACTACTCAAAATCAATTTCAAATTCCAACCTTACAGCGAGTGAAAACATAAGCCATCAGGATTCGAAACCATAGATTCGAGCTTCAAGTCATCACCATTTCATCATCTAAATCTAAATTAAAAAATAATACATTCATAACAAATTTTGAAAATATAATCATATACTACTTATTTTCATTTTTCTTATTTTTTAATTTTCTGTTTTTTAATATCATATTATTATTATTATTATAATAAAAGAAGAAGATGAATTAGGAACTTACCTGAGCAGATGGAATTCTGGACGTGCGCGTGAAGGATGATGGTGGATGAAGGACGCGCACGGAAAACGAATCGGCAACGGCGACTTGCGAATCGATGGGTTTTCTTCAATGTGAACTCGAAATCGACTACGGATGCGCAAGATTCACCAATGGAGAAAAGAATGGCTCTGGGTTGTCGTGGATGCCGGAGGAGGTCGTCGGATCACGGTTACTCCGATGACGGCTGTTCGATGGTTCTTGACAACAATCAACTTAGGGAAATGAAAGCTCTCGACTTCCTGAATATAAAATGCTTGTTTGATTTTTCTTTTCTTTGCTTTTTTTTCTCCTTTTTCGTTTTTTTTCTTCTCTATTTATAGATCTAAATTTAGGGCTTTTTTATTCTAATCCGAAAAAACGAATTACAACTATTAATTAGCTGTCATTAACATAAAAATAGCTGTCATTACCGTTAGATTTTGAACGTTAAACAACAAAAATCTCGGATTTTGCCTTTTTTCCGGAAGCTAAAAACGAGTTTTTTTTTTAATTTTCGAATTCAAATTTGAAACCCTTTCTCTTGATGAAAACAACTAAATTTTATACCAATATAAACTACTCCGTGTCTACTTTTAAGAAACGTACTTGGCTTGTAAAAAACGGGTCGAAAACCGAGCCAAAAAAGCTCTCAAACTTAGCCCATCGGGCGGCCAAAGCTGGAAGACGATGAACAGTAAATTTTTTTTTTTTACGAATTTTGTAATTACATTACTATATTAAATATCCATATTACATCCATTATATTTATTTCTATTAAATTGATTTATTATTTATTTTATTTTATTTATTTTTTTTCTAATTCCTAGCTTTAATATTTGTAATTTGCAAAATTCAATTATTTTAATTATGTATACTAAGATTGGTATTTATTTTGACAAAAAATGTCAAAATGAGATGTCTACAAAATGAAGAAGGAGAAGAAAAAGAAACATAGAAAGAAAGAGGAGAGAAAGAGAGAAAGAAAAGAAGGAAAAAGCAAAAGTAAGAGGATAGGTGGCAACATAAGGAAAAGGAAACAGGATATGGATAAAGAAATAAAAGATATTTTTGGATAAAGGTTGTAAGTTTAAACATTTCTGATAATTATATTAAGAATTGTAATTAGTTTGAAATAATTCAGGAACATATATGTTAGAAATTTATGACTTGATATAAAAACACAATTTAAAAGCTTAATTTATGAAAATCTGACATTTAATTTGGGTTCGGGTTTAAAGCTGATATTTTTAAACAAGTAATTGATTTAAAAATTATAAAGATTTAAGGAAATGAAAGTTAACTAAAACTCAACAGTTTAGGAGTTTGCAAAACATTTGAAATCTCAATTTCAATTTAGATTTATTTACTAATTTAGTTTATATGAAATCATCTAATCATAATTTGTCTAAGATAAATTTTTTAATTAAGCTCAAATTCAATACCATATTTAACTATCTATTATACTATTCAATTAAATCATTTCTATTTTAATTAGGTGAGGGTTTGGGGTATTTCAAGGTTGGTTCATGCATAATAAGACTTGTAATTATAAAAATCAATATATAGGCAATTATGGGCTTAAATCAATTTAAATATTATATTGTGGGTCTTTATATGTAAAATGGACTTAGTTAGTGATTTATGGCTCAAATGGTTTAAATGGATTCAAATGGGCTAAATTTATTAAATTTGATTATAATAGACTTCTAGCTATAAAAATGGGCTTAAAATGGATATTTTGTGTTGAAATGGACTTTTATAGATATTTTGTGTCTAAAAGTACTTTAAAATTGAATTAGTAACTATGTTAGGATTAAATGGGCTAAATAACCTAAACAAGTCAAAATAGTAAAAATAGGTCTAGCTTGACTCAAATGATCTAAAATGGACTTAAAAATTAATTTAGGTCCAACTTGGCTAATATTATTAATTTGGGCTTTTAATAATTGATTTTAGGCCTAGATACCAAAATAGGATCCAATTAGATTAAGTAACTACAATTAAGCTTAAATAGTTAAAATTGGCATAGAAACATAACCTTATACCCAATAATATGATTTCTAGCCAACTAAGTCTATTTACACCAAATGAGTCCAAACTAAATCTTATCAAAATTTTTCTAGTTGATTAGGGCTTATGCCTTTGAAATGTAAACTATACCCAACTTTACATTTCACTAGCTTAAATTTCGTAATGTAGGCCTAATCCCTTTTACCTATTTCAATTAAGGCTATTTATAAAATTTTTTAAGTCCATTATTAACTACATGTATCAAAATACCTAATTAGGCTTAAATTCATTCCATGGCTCAAAAACCTAAAATATCCTTGAAGGGCTTAGATAGGAAATTGGAAGGCCTAATAGCTTAACTACAGTCTAACTTATTTTCCATTAGGCTTTATCTCAATATTTAGGTCCAATAACCAATATTATTCTAATTGGACCTAATTTCAAATAAAGCCCAATTCCACCTAATTTAATATTACATTCCTAAATGGGCTCAATTATTAAACCTTCAAGCCCATTACCTTAAAAAATGTAATACTTAGATAATTTCTTATGGGGCCTAACCTAAGACCCCTAAAGACCCAATACATCTACATAATAAATTTAATTTATAAATTTAGTGAGCTTAGTCCAAATTACCTAAGTCCAACTACCCTAAATAAACTCAATGCAATATAGCCCAAGGTGTTATATGTCCTTACATTAATTAACTGATCAACATAACTTGAATCATTAGTTTATATACTCCATTCACATACAAATTAATCTTCATTAAACAGATATTTGATCGATCCTTTGTCCTTCATGTGATGTGTTATCGATTACGGACACAATATTAGGTATGTAGTAACATGTGTGTTGTTTGCATAGGGGAGTCATCTCAAATGAACTAAAACTTAAAGGCAGCCTGATAATTGGGTGTGTTGTTTCTGCATATGTTGTTTAATCTAGTGATGTGCTTAAAACCCTTGACACAATGATCTCAATTGAGGGCTTAACCAGATCGGATAAGAATGATATCTTTTTGGATTTTGTAATTGGATGCAAGGAAATAAAAGGATATGAACGGCTTGACGATGGATATTATGCACCGCAATCAACCGAGCTATGCAAACCCCAATCCGATATGACGCACGAAAATAGGAATCATGGTTTGTTAGCTACAATCCAAAGGATTGATGAGAATAGGATGTTCGCCACGATCACAAGATTGATAAGAACGCAAGTGAATTTGCTCTCACAATTGACAGTCAAATACAAAGGAAAAGTTTATCAATATGCCAAAAATTTTTTAGTCTCGGTACAAAATGGGTATTAATAATAGGTCCCCAAAAGACCTAATTAATGACAATAAGGACTAAAAAGATAATAAAGACTAATAGATATGACAAAAGGACTTTATATATCTAATTATCTTAATGTGAAAGGAATCTAACGACATTAATGACTAATAAATATGAAATTAAAGACTAATAATTTAAAATAATAAGACAGACTCATTAAAGCCTAATTTATGGAAATAAGCCGGCCAGGTATGCCGCTAGCCTGGGGTTCCATGTCGCCGGTGTTGAAGGTAAACACCGCCAGCATTGAGCTGGCGTAGAGGCTTATCCGAGGCTTTCATGTTCCTCTCTACGCCTGTGATCTTGTGAGCTTCATATATGTAAGTCGTCTGTTTATGCTGCCAACATTGGGATAGTTTTGATCCTCTAGTTCCATTTGTTTCATGTTTCCATTGAATCAACAAGCTTTGTCTTTTAGTCTAATTCAAGTATTCGGCTCTGGAACCAATCTAGACTGATTCCCATCATTCCCGCTAGCCTGTTGAAGATTTGTCCTCAAATTTTAAGGAAACATATATCCTCCTAGGTAAAAAATAAACTTGAAAAACTCAAGAATAATTAAGTAAAAAATTCCAATGATGTCTAGCTTAGATTCTTTGTCCAATGCTTCATTTGCAATTCTTCCTTTCAATAGGAACTCTCAATCAACATACCATCCTGGATCCCATGTATAAATTTCTTTACATAGATTCTCCTCCCTATAATGACATAAAGATCTACCATATATGTAGTAGTCATCCCAAACAGAGGAAACACGTACCACAACAACAAGGGATGGAGTTATCAACACAAAACCACCCGCTATTCCAGAACAAATAGTGTGTGGTAAGCTCTCAAGCTTCACTGATGCATCTACAATCCTTTTTCCATGAGTACACTCAGTAGATTGTTGCTTGTATACAACTATTATTTCCATAACATTACCACATCGAATCACAACACTCCTCGAATATATGTAATCACCAATAATATTCCAATAAATATTAATAAATATCTCAAGCTCCTTCATAGGCAAAAGATGATTACAATATTCATGGATGCTTCTCAATCCTAGCAATGGATCAAAATAACTTATATACAAATAAGGAACAAGAATATGATATGACCTGGAATGGTTTGTAGCTCTTGGTGTGAGTAAAACAAGCAAGCTATTAGGCAATCGAGGGATCTCTTGTATCTCATCGAATTCTTCCCTTAACACCAAAGACTATGATTTGACTTTTACACCGTATACTACGCTGTTTTGATCATTAGTCTTTTCAATGAAATCATTCTCCTTACATTCTTCACGGATCTCATCTCCTTCTTCCCCAACTTTCGCTTCAATTGCAAAATTTTTCTACTGATCCACCTTGCTCTCAAGTTCATCCTCCATAATATTTTCAGGAACCCCATTAACAAGCTTGATGGCAAATTCATTTGGACATTGGTATGCAATATGTCCACGGCTTAAGCATCTTTTGCATTCCAATTTCCAATCATCATCAATCTCATCAAAACTAGCATCTTCTATTCCTTCCCTCTGGGCATCATTCACTATACACTGATGTGCCACCTGTTGGTTTATCATTGGCGGTGGTGCTTGTGGGTTAACCCCTGGTGGTGGACCTGTTGCAAGCCATCCTACCTGTATGGCAAGATTAGCCATCATAGTACGTAATCTTGCAGTTGATTTTCTACAGATCTTCCATCACTTGTAGTACGATGACCTTGACCTCCACCAATTCTACTATTATCATCATTCCCAACATTTGCATTCACACTATTGTTTGACATCTCCACAAATTCAGAAATTCCCAAAATCACAAATACAATCTCAATATAATTCCAATCACAACACAATCCCAATTCAAGCCCTAGATTTCAATCTTAATAATGCTTCAGTAGATTAAAATTCCTTGAGAAAATTCAAAACAATAATAAAGATCGAAACTTTTCACATATTAATTGTAAAGATTGAAATTTTTCGCTTGCCGATTGTCCCGCAGTTAAAACCAGAGCTCTGATACCAATAGATGATATGCCTAAAACCTTAGACACAGTGATCTCAATTAAGGCTTGACCAGATTGGATAAAAATGATATCTTTTTGGATTTTGTAATTTGATGCAAGGAAATAAAAGGATATGAACGGCTTGACGATGGATATTACGTACCGTAATCAACCGAGCTATGCAAACCCCAATTCGATATGACGCACGAAAATAGGGATCATGGTTTGTTTGCTACAATCCAAAGGATTGATAAGAACAAGATGTTCGCTATGATCACAAGATCGATAAGAACGCAAGTGAATTTGCTCTCACAATTGAGAGTCAAATACAAAGGAAAAGTTTATCAATATGCCAAAAATTTTTTAGTCTCGATATAAAATGGGTATTAATAATAGTTCCCCAAAAGACCTAATTAATGACAATAAGGACTAAAAAGATAATAAAGACTAATAGATATGACAAAAGGACTTTATATATCTAATTATCTTAATGTGAAAGGAATCTAATGAAATTAATGACTAATAAATATGAAATTAAAGACTAATAATTTAAAATAATAATACAGACTCATTAAAGCCTAATTTATGGAGATAAGCCGGCCAGGTATGCCGCTAGCCTGGGGTTCCATGTCTTCGGTGTTGAAGGTAAACACCGCCAGCATTGAGCTAACGTAGAGGCTCATCCGAGGCTTTCATGTTCCTCTCTACGCTGTGATCTTGTGAGCTTCATATATGTAAGCCATCTGTTTACGCTACCAATGTTGGGATAGTTTTGATCCTCTAGTTCCATTTGTTTCATGTTTCCATTGAATCGGCAAGCTTTGGTCTTTTAGTCTAGTTCAGGTATTTGGCTCTGGAATTAAGCTAGACTGATTCCCATCATCTAGGCTAGGGAGTGACAATCTTACTAAGTGATGCCGACACGATGGTTAAGCATTGAGGCTACTATTAGTGGCTCGATAGGCTATTAATAAGGTAAATGATATCGGGATAACATCCATTTACATTAAGTGAGGAGTAGTATATTATAGTTCACGACTATGAGTGTTGATTGAGCTATATTATATTATGAATTGAAATAAATGGAGATGCATAACGGCTGTGAACCGTGGATGAGGCTATTACATAGAAGTTTCTCTAAGAGGTTAAGGTATTCGACCTGCCTGGGTCAACTCCCTAGGTATTTGTTGCTACTTAGGACCCTCAAATTCCCATGGCTTGTTGTCTAGATTATGAGTGCTCTTGTGTTGTTTGAATCACCTTAAATAATAACTATAAACTATTGGTTGTTGCATTGCATATAGTATAGGTGTGTATGCTATATCGTATGTGATTGCATTGTTGTGTACTAGGCTTCAGCTCACTCTTGTTTTTTAGGTACTGACGGTTTCAATGGTGAGTATTATGATGACTTGTGGTATGGGATTGACTTAGAGGAGCTACTTGATGAGCTTAGTGATTAGGATTGCGGCTTATACTTACTTTTTATTCAGAGACTTGGTGTTTTTTTTCCCGAACTTATAGTTATCTTTTTGGGCCTATTTGTGAGCCCTGGACTTGTATTTGAATTTCAATACTTTTTGGACATCTTTACAGCTATGGTTGTTATAGAGATCTTTAAATTGATGCTTTTTATATGTTTATCTTTTATGTTTAGCTTACTCGTGGGAGTGGCCTTTTATCAATTATTTATACAATTTACATGCCCATTACATCATCTAAATTTCCAAAAACTAAATAAACAATTTGAACATATAAAATTGGTTATCAAACAAAATAGATAATCTAGTCTTTTAGGATTGCCTTTGTATATAATGCTCTAGTGCTATACTTTGCAAAACTAGATATGCCTTGACTCTAATTAGGACGTGATAGATTTAGTGGTCCACATATAACATACCTCTCAAAACAAGTCATTATTGTGATCTCAATTAGTAGAAAATAGCACCGAAGTAACTCAACTTGTTATTCCTATTATCACATATGTTATTGAATCCCAATCCTCTTGACAATTTTAAGCTTCTTGAACACTCTTTCAAATCTATTCAATTTCCAAACAACTCTTAATACTAAGTTTTGCTCCAAAATTTAGGCAATCACTCACTCTCTCCTCAATGGTCATTATACTTAGCCAAGTCACCTTTAACATGCTTCAAGACCCCAAGACATAGTTCAAATATTCTTTTTTCAGTACTCTATACAATTTGAACTTCCTTAACATATGACTACGACCTTGTACTTTATTCCATGACATTATTCTTTAGTTTCTCTCATATCAAGATAACTCATTTATTTCCTTACTGATATTTGACATTTCCACTTCCTTTTCAATCTCATCCACTAAAGTTTATTTTCTTTTGACCATACTCATGTATTTTCTAATCATTAGCAATAGTCGCACTTTATTTTCTATTTGCATCGTTATAGGGTTCATACTTTCACCATTATCAATTCTCCTAAAATGGTTTATATACTACCCAAATTGTTCCTTAATTTCACTCTTCATAGAGTGTTTTTACCATCTTCTATGAGTCTTCATTTCTTTGTTCTTCCAATTCTTTAATTTATATCACCATTTATTCCCAAGTTTACTAAAGATTACTTTGCTTTCACTTTAACTGCAACAATCAATTCATTCAAACTCCTTGTATGCCAAACAATTTCAGTTCAACAATTATGACTATTATTAGATTCCTTTAGCTTACTATCTTTATCCATTTACTAGATAAAAGAAAATAAAAGCCATAATCATAAATAATTTTATATTTTGGTTGTCGCACTCCCAAATTACTAAGCAAATAGGTGCAATTGTTATCATTGTTATCTTTAGTGTCGTATATCCTTTATGTTGGAAGAGTTATTTTACATGAATATTTTACTTACCCGTCATAGTATTGCTTATTTGTTAGTTGTTTTGATTCTCGAGTCTACTAAGACTTATTTTGCATATCTCTATTCTTTCACCTTTAGTTAATTTGTGAATTCATTGTTGCATTGATAATTTCATTTTATTTTTACTATAATTAGTAACTTTCATTACTTTTTTGCTATCGGCAATATTATGATTATTAAGTTTACTAATATCGATGCTTTGTTGCACATTGCATTCTATTTCTCTATTATAATCATAACTTTATTTTAGGTTCAATTTGCTAGCCTTCTCCTTTATTTCATTTGGAAATAAGAAATTTTTATCCTCTTGTTTCAACACAAGTACATTTATGAGAGGAGGCTAACAAGTATCAAGAACAAATTGGACTGACTAATACCAAATTGACATGCGACTTGACTCTTAAGACAAAACAATACACCTTAATTTAACAAAAGATTAAACACAACAAGACTTGACACAACATGACAGGATAGTGACAACGCTTAATGTGCTTTAACAAGACATTTAACATATTGGAACGAACAACGAATTGTTAGTCTACCCACATGTTGTTGATCAGGTCCATACATATTACATAGTTATATGTTAATTCGAGGCTTAATTAGTTGTTGCTTTTGTTAATCCTAAAACTTAGGAATTCAGTATTATATTATTGCTTCACTATAGAAATTTAGTGCAGTAGTTTCACGTTTTCATTCCTTTGGTATCAATTAAATTTGTCATATTTTGGGTTCATTATTTATTATTGTGTTACCACCTTCAAGGGATGCCTATTAAAGGTTGTTTTATATTCCAGATTAAGGTTCTTTTGGATTCTCCTTAATGATAAGTGTTAGAGCTTTGTGTAAATAAAAGTTCTTGATTATTACTCATAATTACTGGTTAATAGTTGTAGTTAGTGAACCTACTTCCCATTCCTTTCTTAATTATTTTAGTTACATTTTCTTTGTCAATCATAAATCATTTAACATTTTAACTTTTACTTGTGTGTAAGTATGTATTTATAATATATATATATATATATATATTTCATGGTAGAGTTAAAAGATTGTGTGTAGTTATTGTACTTTTGCTTTCATAAGTCAGTTCTTGTATTTGTTGAGTTTGATTCATGTTTAATGGTTACTCTTTTGAATATTTTAGGGAGCAATAGCTAAAATGAATAGGAATAAAAAAATATTTTAGTGTGAATATGTGCAATTAATATGAAAACATATTAATACAAGTGATATACATATACCTATATATAAAAAAGCATTAAGCTGGAAATAAACCAACAACAATCAATCACACATAAAAATAAAATAAAATAAAAATTTTCCATTAGAAGAACAGGTATAACTATTCTTTATCTACCAGGGATCCCCTTATCTACCTACTCTCATCATCTACTGTTCTAAGGGATTCATAGCCTAAGTTAACTAAAGAACTTAAACCTAAGTTCTGATACCACTTGAGTTGTAATATTTTAAATTTAAGATCATTTACAATCCGCCACGTATCCATGTCAAATATGATTACATAAAGGCTCAAAACCTATTATTGCCTACCATAAACATCATAATTAGCTCCAAAATCTCTCTTGCATCAATAACTTCAAATAGGATCAAAATACATACATGGATTCTAATTGATCACATAATATCATTTTATAGTCTATATAGATTCATATATTAGATGTTTCAAACAAAATCCACCCTACCAATACTATAAGAATGATATATTGTGACTAAAGTGTTACCAATAAATGCTAAACTCATATTACTACTCAAACCAACTACACTTAAACCAACGCATGTTCCCTATTTTTCATCAAGAAGGTCTTAAAGTATAACGATAATCTCAATCCTCATAATTGGTTGCACCTAGTGATATAATCTTTTATGCATTCACCGCCTGTACTTGGAAAAGTTAAAAGAATGAGCTAGAGCCCAGTACGCACACACACGCACACACATATGTGATCATACAAATACGCGTTTACATGGAGACTTATCACTGATGCAATAACTAACATTTTATTTTCTTTACTTTTAGTTGAGCAAGCAACATAGGCTTAACTCAATATCCTTCCACACATAAATATATTAATACACATATATACAATATTAGGTAGTCCTCAACTTTAATGAGTCAAAAAATCGAGTATTCATTACTTTCCAATATTCTCGAAATTAAAACACCTAGATCTACTTAAATTATTTCTATGTGCAGCTTCACTTTCAGATAATGTCACACATAGATCATCGGGTTGTCATGATAATAGCGTAAATACTTTTCACCCATTACTTACATGTACACACTATTAACAAGCAAAATTTAAAGTCGGATAGTTAATTAGTTTGTTTATACTTCTACCCTAGACAAACATAAGTAATAAACATAGTATACACGTACCTAGAAATCATCTCATCCTGAAGGTTAGTATCCACTACTGGGATTACATACAAATAAGCTGCTTAGAAACTTTTATATATCTAACTTACGCTTATTAATTCCTATTATTTTCGGTTTACTTTGCAATTATCTAGGTTCTTAAGAGCTTAGAGTTCATCTTAGTCCTTAAGAAACAGTTAAACTGATTCCATAGTATCTATGTGATTTTAAATCCTTATAGCAAGATTTGAATAAGTTTCAAATGTATTTAACAAAGAGAATGTGGGTTTTGCAAAAACTATTTTGTACACAAGTGCCAGCATAACTTGTGCTGGAGTTGTGTACTTCTACACAGGTAAGTGCATCGTTCGTGTGCTTACTTATGTTGACTCAAAAGCATGATTTTCAAGCATTTAAAATCACTATGTTTAACATAGGTTCAACACAATCTGTGTATCACTTGTATTGAACATAGAACTTAAAAAACATGGACAATACTTGTCATAAGATTCTACACGGACACGAACACGACCCGTGTATTTGGCCATGTCGAGCGTTAGAACCCAAGTAATGCAAAAATGCGTTACTATATTCAACATAGGTAAGTACACGACTGTGTACTCAGTTGTGTTGAACCCAAATATGGGTTTTTCATAAATTTTTGTAAAGTTCCAACTTTTCTTGTTCTTGCCATCAAACATAATTAAATTTAGGCTCAACTTCTTCATATGCCCAATGCTCGTTTCAACAAGTCTAAAAAACAAAAGGTCACAACTTGCACCAAGAAACCACATTACCTTGTTATGATTCTTACAATTCTTTCTCCACTTTTGAATCATAAATTTCCTAAAACTTCTCTCAAGAACTTGCTATTTCCGATGCCAACGCTAAAGAGACATAACTTTATATCTAAACATTCTTTTTGTTGGAAATTGATATGGAGAGGAAAGAGGTTTCACTTACTGTAGTTTTTCTTTAGAAAAAGAATTCTAACTTTTGTTTAGGGATGAGATAAATTTTTTTTGAAAATAAGAAGCGGTTACTTTTCCTATGTTTTATGTTTGGAAAGAATTTCTAATGAAACAAATTTGGAGAATAACAATGACTTAGGGGCGCGGATGATATCGCTTTCCTTAGAGAATTTACACCTCTCACAAAGTTTGCTATTAGAGTTATATTGTGGAATTCCCTCAATATACAACTAAGTCTTGATCGTAAATTCTCTAAGGAAAGCGATATCATCCGCGCCTAAGTCATTGTTATTCTCCAAATTTGTTTCATTAGAAATTCTTTCCTAACAATCTTAGAGAATTTATGATGGCTAGTGAAACAAATGCTGTTCTTAGAGTCATGAACCAAGATTTTGTCAAACAGATCGATTTGATGGAATAAATTTTAACCGTTAGAAGGATAAGATGTTATTCTTGTTGTCTGTGTTGAATATAGCCTATGTGCTTGATCATAACATTCAACTTATTCAAGATTTAAAGGAAGATGCAAATTTGGAAGAGAAGGCAAAGTTTGAGGAAGCCAAAAAGAAAAGGGTGGATGATGAATTTGCATGTAGAGGTAATATCCTTAATACATTGTCAGACAATTTATATGACATTTACATGACAATTAAATTCCTATGGAAATTTGGAAAGTACTAGAAGAAAAATACAATACTGAAAGACAATGTATGGATAAATTTCTTATGTTGAAATATTTTGAATTTAGCATGATTGATAACGTCCCTATATTAGATCAAGTTCATGAGTTGCAAGTTCTTGTTAATCGATTATGTGACTTGCATGTAGTTATTCTTGAATCTCTTCAAGTGGGGGCAATTTTATCAAAATTACGCCTAATTGGAATGATTACAGGAAGAAACTACTTCGTATGGCTAAGGATTCACCATTGAGAAAATTCTTAGGCATATAACATAGAGGAAGAAACTCGAAAGCATGATGCAATGAATTTTCAAATAGTTCTAAAGTGAACTATGTGAAAGATGGTGAAAATAAGAATTCCAAAGGGAAAGAAAAACAAGTGAACCAAATGAAAAGAAAAGGTTTTGTAAATGCTATAATTGCAACAAGAAAGGGCATTATGCTAAAGAATGTCGATTCCCAAAGAAAGCTAAGAAAGAAGTTACATCACTTACTGCAAACTTAGTGAAAGATCAAGATTTTATTGCCATGGTGACAAATGAATTTAAAGCCTTACATGTTGGAATGATCACTGAATTGAATATGGCAACAACCAAATTTGGAGAATGGTGGCTTGATTTAGGAGCAACGGTTCATGTGTGTAATGAGCGAAATCAATTTAAAGATTTCAAAATTATGGAACACCGTGAAATATATGACATGGATTAAGACATGTTAATTTGCAAACCATGAAATAAATGAATAGAAATGGTTATGTAAAATTAAATGACATGGATAACATGAATAAGTGTGAAATTTGTATTCAAGCCAAAATTACCAAGAAACCTTTTCCTCATGTAGAAAGAAATACTCATGTTTTATTTAATTCATAGTGATATATGCGAGTTAAATGGATTTAATAGAGGAGGAAAAAGTATTTTATAACATTCATTGATGATTGTTCAAGATTTACCTATGTATATTTATTAAAGCATAAGATGAAGCATTTGAATCTTTGAAATGTTATAAAGTTGAAGTAGAAAATATACATAATAAAGAATAAAATGTTTACGTAGTGATAGGGAGGTGATATACTTTCAAATAAATTTCATAAATTTTGTGAAGAGAATGGAATTGTGCATGAATCACTACTCCTATACACCTCAACAAAATGGATTAGGGGCGTAAAAATCAAACATTAGTAGACATGATTAATTCGCTAATCATTAATTGCCAAATTGCCTTTTAATTTATGGGGGAAGCCTTGTTAACTTCATATCATATTTTGAATAGAATTCATCTCGATCTTTAGGTTTTGCTCATATGAAAAATGAAAAGGAAGAAAACCAAATGTTGAATATTTTAAAGTGTGGGGGTGTATTGTCTACTATAGGGATTTTGATCAAAAAAGGACAAAATTAGGTGCTAGAGCCTTAAAAGGAATTTTTGTAGGCTATGCACAAAATTCTAAAGGATATAGAATATTAGATTTGGAATCCAACGTAATAATTGAAACTAGGGGTATAGAATTCATAGAAAACAAATTCCATGGTGATCAAATTGACAATAAATCACACAACAAGATACTAATACAAGAAACTTTGTTGAAAGAATAGTGTGAAACCAATGAAGAATCTACAAAAGAGCCTAGAAGAACTAAAAGGTTAAGGAAAAGTAAAAGTTTAGATCCTAGATTTATTGATTCTCAAGCTCTTTGTTTTTTAGTAGAAGGAAATAGAGATTCTCTATTTTGTAAAATTTCCTATTGTATTTGGTGTAGATACTGATCCCAAAACGTATCAAGAAGCTATGACTTCATGATGCGACTTTATGAAAAGAGGATAAATGATGGAACGGATTCGTATTATCTAATAATACTTAGGTTTTAATTGATTTACCTAAGGATCTAAGGCAATTGGATGTAAGTGGTATTTAGATGAAAATATAATTCAGATGGTTCTTTGTAAACTTTAAAAGCAAGTAGTAGCAAAAGGTTTTAAGCAACGAGA
Organism: Combretum micranthum; assembly: GCA_024138025.1. NCBI lineage: Eukaryota > Viridiplantae > Streptophyta > Magnoliopsida > Myrtales > Combretaceae > Combretum > Combretum micranthum. The sequence goes on along the minus strand of JAMXBD010002064.1, from coordinate 107,543 downwards.
GGGAATTGATTATTTTGATATTTGCTCTTGTTGCAAGAATGACATCTATTAGAGTGTTGTTGGCCATTGCTCCATTTGTAAATTATATGTGCATCAAATGGATGTCAAAACGGTTTTTTAAATGGTGATGAAGAAGAAATATATATGGAACAATGGAAGGCTTTGTGCTTCTCAGAAATGAAAAGAAAGTTTGCAAATTAATTAAATCATTGTATGGACTTAAACAATCTCCAAACAATGGCATGAAAAATTTGATAGTGCAATCTTGACCAATGGTTTTGTTCACAATAGTGCCAATAAATGCATTTATTCAAAATTTACAAATGAATATGGTGTTATTATTTGTTTGTATGTTGATGATTTGCTGTTGTTTGGAACCAATATGATTGGAATAAATGAGACCAAGAAATATCTTACTTCATAATTTAAAATGAAAGATTTGAATGAAGTATACAATATTGGAATTAAATTGAAACAAAATGAGAATATTGTGTTGACACAATCACATTACATCGAAAAGGTTCTCGAAAGTTTAAACACTTAATAAAGAAATGAATATGCAACTCTTATGAACCTCACATTAAATTACAAAAGAATATTGGAAGACTAATCATAGTTAGAATATGCTAGCTATAGGAGTTTGATGTATGCATCACATTGCACCATACCTGATATTTCAAACGCTATGTGCAAATAGTCAAGATTTACAAGTAATCCTAGTACTGAGCATTAGAAGGCTATATTCAGAATATTTAGCTATTTGAAGAAAGCTGTAAAACTTGGCTAAGTCTATGGTAACTTTCCAACTGTACTAGAAAGTTATTTAGATGCAAGTTGGATAACAAATGCAATTGATAGAAGTTCAACTTCTGGATGGATATTTACCATAGGAGGAGGAGGAGCAATAAGTTGGGCTTCAAAGAAACAGACGTGCATAACTCACTCAATAATGGAAGTTGAGTTTATAGCACTTGCAACGGCAGGAAGAGAAGCGGAATGGCTTAGAAATTTACTTATTGAAATAGAGTTGTGGCCACAACCATTGTTATCCATTTTAATCTTCTGCGATAGCAAAGCAACTATGTCTCGAGCCTACAGTAAAATTTATAATGGAAAGTCTAGACACATAGGGTTGAGTCCTGAATATTTAAAGAATTAATAAGGGGTGGAATTATAACCATTACCTATGTTAAGACTAATGATAACTTGGTAGATCCTTTGACAAAAGGATTATCTAGAGATCTTGTAAAAAGAGTGCTGCTAAGGTGGGTCTTAAACTCTTATAGTTGGAAGTGATGGGAACCCTACCTTATTATAGCACATTACTAGTTTCAAGGTTCAAAGGGTAAAAACAAGTCATTACTAACTGAGTGTTTTATAAATAGAATAAGTTAAAAGAGGATGAGATGTAGTAACATTTTTAATCGATAGATATTATATCTAAATCAATCTGTTTGATATATTCCACCTATGTGAACATAGGAGTGGTGCCGCTCCTAACAAAAGCTTAAGAAGTTTGCTTTTGTAAATGTTCATGAAACCAGGATGAGCTATGGCCTTTGCCGTGCTATCATAAATCCACTATTTGAATGTGAACATATTTATGTGTATGAAATCTTCGGTGGTGACACATAGCGTGGAAGTTCAAAGCAAAAGCCACTTATTACTTTGTTGCGACTTTGAGAATTCATACTAAGGAATAATTCAATGATATTATTCTTTAAGCATAAAATGGAGATATTTGTGTGTGTACATAATCGACAATCTAGTGGGGGATTGTAGATATAGATTGTCAATTATATGATCCATAATGTGGATATTGTACTTAAAATAAGGAAGAAGATTAAAATGAAACAAAATTTTGGTATTCGCCACAATCACAGGTGTGTCTCTATTGTCGTAATGATAATTTTGTTTCAACGGTTAATTTTTTAATAGTTGCAACTTTTGTTCAATTCTTAAAGAGTTTTATGTATTTGGGTTGCATTGATTTATGATTGGTTCATGTTAATTAATAACTAAGTAACTTGAAATTCAAACGATGCAACCCATGTCCAAACAATATGACTCTTAGATAAAGTTGTATGGTTAGAATATCTAATCATTATAAATATAATGTGTTGCAATTGGTAATGTATATATATGATATAATTCTTCTCTTTTTTTTAACAATATTATACATATATCTCAAATATATTTAAGTGTGGTTTGATACTTAAAAATTTACTATTCAAGTATCAAGACTTAGTTGTATCTGGAAGAATTTCGCAACATAACTTCATAGCAAACTTGTGTGTGAGGTGTAAATTATTAAGGAAAGCGATATCATTCGTGCTTTTAAGTCATTGTTATTTCTAAATTTGTTTCATTAGAGATTCTTTCCTAAATTTTTACATTGGGTAACCAAATTTCTTTTTGAATTTGAAAATTGGACATTCTGCTTTACTAAAATTTGATAATACTTATTATACTTCTTATATTTTATTTATTTTGGGGTATTTCATATAACTTATCTTTTCTTATATATAAAATATAAATATGTTGGTTAAGAAATGATAAATTATGTTTAGAATTTTAAGAAATTAACAATGCAGACACGTTAACAGGTTTTTTTTACGAAAGAAAGGAAAAAAAAAAAGGGGTAGGGAGAAAACACTATGAATTCCCAAACCTTGCACCGTAAGAAGCACCGAGCATTGTCACTTAAGATGTTGTAATTTGCTAATATTCGTATGTATTAGTCCAGTTTTAGTGTCATCTTTATGGTATCAATATTGTTTGATTATCATTATCTGCTCAAATATAGCTTGACTATATTATATTAACATGGGTTAAGGTATTCAAATAATTTAACAATCCTTGTATTATTGTTGTATTAAACTATTAATATGTATATGTCCAAAAAAAAAATATTAATATGTATAATATTAATATACTTTATCTTTCTTTACTGTTGTATTAATATGATTAATATATATTAATACGGTTTAACTATTATTATTATTATTATTATTATAAATCAAGCAGAAGACATGGTGAAATTATAAGAGAATAATATTAAGTTTCAATTTTGGATAAAATAAATTCCTATTTGCCTATACTATTGATTCTATATTACCTAAATATATCAATAAGTAAAGCTAGGTTTCAAATGATCAATGAACCAACAAAAACCATAAATGTTTCAGATTTGTAATTTTTCAGACCTTTTATAATACTCTCTACAACTATACCTTCAATTTTGTAAAAAAAAAAAAAAAGTTTTTTTTCCCTTCTTCTGCTCTAAAAACATATTATAAAACTTTAAGAGTTTGATAACCAGCTCATTTATGAAATTTGAAATTATGTGATGTTGGCGGTGTTTTGTTGATTGAACCTCTAAATCCAAGACCGATCCATTAGAATTAGAGGTGAGTACGAACCAGCTTGGTTTGTTTTTTTTGTTTTTCCTTTTTTTCATTTTAAACTAAACTATTGGGTTAATTTTTCAAACCATTAAATAACAATTTGATTGGGTTTCGATTATGGATTAAATAAAAATTTAATTTTCTTTGTTCTATTTTTTTGTTTACATTTTATAGATATCAAATATTAAATTGCTTTACAAAATTTATATTATAATAAAAAAAATACTTTATGAATCCATAATACTTATAATTTATAGTTTTTATAAAATCATTAAGTCACAATCAATTATTCCACAAAAAATACACTAATTAATACATTGTAAGCCGTGATTTATAATTTCCACAAAATCATTAAGTCAATCGTCTATAAAAAACCATAATCCACAAAGTCATCCATGATTAAAAGTGATTCAATGGAAAATAATTTGAACAATTAATACATAATATGGGTTATAACTAAATAAATAAATTCATTTCACAAAGTTTAAACTTTAAAAATATTAGGTCACAAACGAAAGAATATATATATTCAAATAAGGAACAATTAAAAAAAAAATAAGAATAAGTTAATGTAATCAATATTCATCAAATAATAAATATCATGATGAAACCATAAAAATATATATGACTTTTGATTAATCATCATAAAAAAATTTAGAGATACAGTTAAATATTCTTATGTCTTACTAAAATGGTTTGGTTCGATTTTATAGATTGGTTTGATTTACTCTTTCAAACTAACCATAGAATTATGGATTGGTTACGATTGAGAATTTTTTAAACCAATTTGCTTAATATAATTTTTTGGTTTGGTTATGGATTGATTTGGTTTGGTCAATTTTTTTGCTTATTCCTAATCATAATCCTCTCGTTAAAAGACAAAATATGTCATCACGCCATGGACTCTAGAGGATGGCCTCCACTAACATTCCACCACCCAAAATATGCTCCTTACTATCTTAGAGAGGCTAAAAAATCAAAATGACATGTTGCACGAATCATTAGTGTATTTTATCTTAGCTTATGTTTGTTATTTGTTTAAGCTTAGTCCACCATAGTGCCATACCAAAGTATCCATCTAATCAAGCTTAGGGGACATCGATGAGAATATAATGGCAACACCTTACATCACTAAACATATTAAATATCTCGGGTAAATATCACATTTAGTATAATATTTTAAAAAAATTATGGTAACAAGTTGAATTTTATAAATGTTTTGTAAAAAATGGATAAAATTCAAGTATCAAATATGATATTTATCCAAATATTTTATCTTTTTATTTAACCGTTCATCAAAACATATGAAAGAGAACTTCATAATTACTTTATTCTTTCCTATTTTGATTATATTAATCTACTAAATTAACCTACGTGGAATACAAATATTAAGTGGTTTTTGCATGTAATTATCTCCAAAGAAAATGATAATTAATAAGGGCGAGCCAAATACAATATTTATTCATAATAAATCTATGAAATTTTAAGTGTTGTAATGGGATGTCAAACACAAACACCTCATCTAATTGTGGTGACTTTTGATGCAATAGCAATTGCAGAAAAAGCTATTGCATCAAAAGTCATAATTTTAATGAGTTGATTAGTGTTATAGTGGATGGTTTGCTAAATTAAATCCATACTCTCATCAATTCTCATTCTATTGTTAATATATTCCCTATCTTCAAGAGTTTTCTACTAACTCAACATTAGAGCTTCATGAAAGAGCTACTAAGTTCCTCTTAACTCATGTGTGCTACTTTTCCAAACTTACTTTACCCATGATAGAGGGCCAATCAAGCTAAATCCATGAGACCATCAGTATGAATATATAGTAATTTAAGTAAATCTACTAAATAAATTGCGCATAATACATATTTTAATTAGTTTTAATTATTATCAGTTCGAAAGAAAACAAAAATAAATAACAGTAAACAAATCTAAAACCCATTCATGGTAAGTTAAATAAGTATACTTTATTAATTATAATAATATTTAGTAAATCTAATTACCTGCAGTAGAGATTTTATTTTATTTTTTTATAAATTAAAAGCAATATATATAATAATATCTATCATAATAGTTATAATGAGTATATTTATAATAATATATTTAAGTAAATATGTTAAATTGTTTGTCGTATTGATTTCATCTAGTTTTCACTGGAGTTGTAAAAGTGCCGATATGACTTTTATTTAGCTTAAATACAACTTGGATTTGGCACATTTGGAAAATTATTAAACTTGATTCAAGTACAGCTTTTGATTGAATATGAAATACATGTTTAACCATGGTTCATTTAAATATATAAGTTTTATTTTCAGTTTACTAGCTTCAGCTATATCAAGCTTAAACTTAAAGTGAATCGATCTTGTATGGTTTATGAGGAGCTTGTTTATTAATAAATGATAAATAAAATTTAGATTTTATGCATATATATATTATATTTTAATTATATATAATACAAAACATATAACTTAAAGTCTGCTGTATGCGGATCAATTCCGATCCGGACGACACTCGTATAAATTATTAGCAAGAAATTGGAAGTAAATAATCGTAAACGAAATATAAATTTAATAGACTATTCATAAAATATTTTGTTCTGCTTCACTACTTTGCTTTCCCTTCTCAGATCTCGAGTACACGCGCCCGCACGCTCCTTCAAACCCTCTCTCACTCCCGCGCGCGCTCTCCTTCGCACCCTCTCCCACTCCCTCCCTCTCTAAGAGATGGATCCAAACCCAAGACCAAACCCGCCAAAAAGCTGGAGCATCCACACCCGTCAAGAGATAATCACCAAATACCAAATCCTAGAGCGCGTGGGCTCGGGCGCCTACGCCGACGTCTATAAAGCGCGTCGTTTGTCGGACGACCTCCTCGTCGCGCTTAAAGAAATCCACGACTACCAATCTGCTTTCCGGGAGATCGAGTCCCTCCAGGTCCTCCGTAACTGTCCCAACGTCGTGTTCTTGCACGAGTACTTCTGGCGGGAGGACGGTGATGACGACGCCGTATTGGTGTTGGAGTACTTGAGGACCGATTTGAGTGCCGTCATTAGGGAGGGAAAGAAGGGGACTAGGGTCTTGGGAACTGGAGAGAGAAAGGGATGGATGGTTCAGATATTAAGTGGGGTTAGGGAGTGTCATTCTAAAGGGATTGTTCATAGGGATTTGAAACCTGGGAATTTGTTGATTGGTGATGATGGTGTGCTTAAGATCGCTGATTTTGGTCAGGTACATTTGCTTTTGTTTTAAATTTTAAGTTTTGATGTCGGCGTGTGTTTTTGCTCTGCATACGATCATTTGTGTAAAGCAAGGCGCTTTTCATTGGGTGTGACGTTTATTGAATGCATTTGTGTCGGATTGTATTCCATATGGTCAATAGTTGTATGGTTCAGTGTTATTTGAAGTGACAAGGTCAAATGTTTTGTGTGTGTCAATGTTTTTGTGCATATGATCATTAGTTGTATATTCCGGACCATTCTTTTGGTGTAAACTGTAATATTGTTGATTCAAATGATAAAATCATGTCTTTCGAGTGCTGGGCTGTTTTTGGATTTGTGGTGAATAGATAGAAAGTTTAGTGCTTTTTGGGTGTAATGTTGTTGAATGCATTGTTTATAAGGTTTTTGCATAGGGAAAACATTGTGCCTTAGTTTCATAGAATCTATAAGAAGAGAAGATTTCTGTCTTATTAATTTCGTTTGTCAAGACATGGGTCTTCTGCATCAAAATTGTGGTGTTTGAAATTGTCAAAAGTGTGATGGAGACCCATTTTTAATGCTATATCTTCCTTATTATCAGGATTACGACATTTAAAACATGAACTTGCAACATATGACATTGAAATCATGGGAAGAGAAGTTCCTGTCCCATCTTAGGATGAAACAATAACAGTTCATTAAGATATGAATTTCTAAAAGCTTCTTATTTGTTGGTTGTGTTTCACTATCTTATCGTCCTATTCTTATCACTGCCATATAAATATAAATGTAAATATAAATGTTGTTTATACCAGAGACACAAAGGTGAACAAGTGTACTTATCAAAAACTGAAAAATGAAGACTCTAAGTATTTACAGGTTTTTGTGAAATGGGAGGATTATATTTTCTTGACAGCTCTGCTTGACTAGTCCTTGGCTTATAAGAATGGATTAATAGATGAAATTATTTATTCTTTTTTTTTTTCTGTATTTAATTTGGATGGTGATGAAATATTATACTTAGTTAACTTTGAGATACTTGGTGATTGTTGTCAGGCAAGAATACTTCTGGAACGTGGAAATATTGCATTTGATTATGAACTGCAAGATGATGGTAATACCACTTCTCAAAAGGCTAACATTGGGCAGTCACTAGAGACGGACATCTCATGCCAAGAAGGCAATGTAAATCAAGAGCATGCAGCACTAAGTAGAGATGAATACTACAGACAGTTGGATGAGTTCAAAGGGAAAAACTCGAGTAATGAAATTGACAAAGAAACAACTACTCATGATGGGAACACATCATGTCTTGCAACTTGCACAGCAAGCGATTTGGATGATGATCCTTTCAAGGTTCATATTCTTATGAGGCTGAAGAGGCTGGTGATAATCAACAGGGCTTACTCACATCATGTGTTGGAACCCGCTGGTTCAGAGCACCTGAGCTACTTTATGGATCTATGGACTATGGACTTGAGGTTGATCTGTGGGCGTTGGGATGCATATTTGCTGAACTTTTCACCTTTGAGCCTCTCTTTCCAGGAATATCTGATATCGATCAAATTAGTAGAATTTTCAATGTCTTGGGCAACTTAACTGAGGAAGTCTGGCCAGAGTGTTCTAAACTTCCAGACTACAAAACTATATCATTCGCTAAAGTGGAGAAACCCATTGGTTTGGAGGCCTGTATGCCAAATTGCTCACCTGGTGAGACTTCCATTGTGGGAAAACTTCTTTGCTACGATCCAGCCGCAAGGGCTAGTGCTGATGACCTTCTTCATGAAAAGTACTTTGTTGAAGAGCCCCTTCCACTGCCAGCATCTGAGCTTCACATTCCTCTGATGAATAATGATCATGATGAGGATTCCCCAGGAGGTTGGTATGACTATAATGGGATGGACTCAGATTCAGACTTTGATGACCTTGGCCCTGTGAAAGTTACTAGTTCTAGTACTGGTTTCTCCATACAGTTTCTTTGAGTTGTTACAGTTCGAGGTGTGATGAATTGTCGTATACAATATTGTTTTTGCTTATCCATTTACTGATGAATCCTGGAAGGAAATTTTCAGTGGGTGTTGTACACTATTGAAGTTCTCATATGAATAGAAAAATTCTAGTTATCTCATAATTTGTATTGAGATGAAAAGTGGCTATTCAATTGAGTAGTTTTCTGTTATTCCATGTTCCTAGAGGATTCACCTTTTGTACCTATCTGAAGACGTTCTTGGCAGCACATATAAAGGTAGTTTTAGTTAATTGTCCAAAGAGAGAGGAGGAGAAGAAGGAGAAAACAAACTTATGTTTTTATGTAAGTGGATTTCTTGGAGGTAAAGGATTACGTGATCTTGAAATGGTGACATAGGTCCAATGGTTTATCCAGCTGGGTTCCTATATATATGTGTGTATATATATTTACTCTGCAATTTTGCAGATGGGGTGGTCTATTCAGCAAAGGTAACTTGTAAGATCACTTAAATACTTTTTCTTCTTTTGCTTGTTACTCTCCTATAGGTCTAAGCCGGCAGCCCCAAATTTCCTTTCTGGAAGATCTTCCTGTCAAACATGTACCATTCTCCTTCTTGTCTCCAGTTAACCATCTTTGTGGGCTTCTGGTTTGCTTCACCAGATTATCACTATGGGAGCAACAGTAATAGTTGAAAAGATAAATGGAAGCGTGCTTGCTTTCTTGCTGACTGTTTGATCATTGAATTTCCTTCTAATTCCATATCCATGTTTGTCAGGAGAGCTCATCAGCAAGTTCTCTTGTTTCTTATTGGGTCATTTCTCTACACACACCCACTCCATACATCAGATTTAGATATGGTGCATCCAGTAATAAGTGGCAGATCGAGCATCGTTCTGTGTTTGAAGAAGGTTTTGAGGTAGTTAGAGAAAATGACGAATGGTTTTGCGAGACGGCTATTTGTAGTTTTTGCAAGCTTTCTTACTCTAGTTCCAGCTTACCTACACTTGACCACGTTGGATATCAGTGTGACGACTTCTTTTCTTCTTGTGGATTACCTAACTATTTATTTCGATAGAGTAATCTTTCTTTCCCCTATCAGTAAGAACTGAAATAATTAATTAATGGCAGTGGAGTCTTTTTCAAAATGTGTTTATACATTGGTTCTGCAAATTTTGGTTGCATTCTCATACCAAGTGTCATCTAAACTCAAAATTTCTGTTTTATCTATTATCCATTTCCTATCTTTTTTTGGCATGATCAATAAGACCTCGTTGCCTGTGTGTTCCTCTCACTGCTTTGTGGTATCGGTTAAAGCGACTAGATTTTCTGATGGTTTTCTATTTCTGATACATCTCTGATTTGTGATTTTGTGTAATTGATGATATGGATGATCTTGGGTAATTGATGGCCGTAATATGTTTAAATGATAGTACTAGCAGGGCTGTTGCAAATCTTCTTTTTCTCCACAAAATTCTCAGGCTTTTGAATTATTGATGGGCTCATTAATCTTCATGGACTGAATTTCAGTCATGCATCTGCATGGAAGAAGGTAATATTATTCTTCATTTATTGCATTTGGGACTCTCTGCTTTTTAGTTCTGTTCATTCATTCAAGATGCATTAGGACCTGTTTCTTACATGCGTATTCCAGAGACTCACAATCAGAAAAGTACCCTTCTAATTTTATGGTTTTTCTTCTCTCTTTTTTTTTTTTTTTTTTTTTAAATTATTTATAGAACTTTAGCTTCTCAACAAAGTTGTCTTGTAGGGTATCAACAGACTTTTTTTTTTTTGGGCAAGGGAGTGAGAAAGTATAGGGAAAAACATACTATTTAGTGCAGGCTATGGCATTAAATTTAAATAGATCGACCTCTGTTACACATACATCCATATACATGTAGTTATCTATCATAAGATGAGAAGAAGTTATTGCTATGGACAGACATACTTCATAAACATCAAAGCATGAGTGTGAAAAAGTGACAATGACCATTGCCCTTATTAGCCACGGCAACGAGCAATAGAAGAGCAGCTACGGCTATAAGGGTTAGCTGCAGCACCTGGCTGGCAATTGTAATAGGAGGCACCTCTCTGGGAGCACGGAACGCTGTCCCTTTGCAAGGATGCATAGCTGACGTACTGTGAGGTTTGGAGCACCCGTCTGTTGATTCCTGCATCCCAGTCAAAGCCACTTGTCAACGTGCATTCTTCAGTGGAACCCTGACAGTGGCTATTAGCAGCAGGCGGCCACACCATAAATTGGTGGTTCCCTCCTGCATTCACTGTGTCGAGGTAAATGAGCAGAGCAGTTAAGAGCAGGAACATTGGCATGGATGAAGGTGAATAAAATCCCATTTTGATTTATATTCTGATGCTTTTTAGTCCTCCTTTTGCTTGGCTTCTTACATATTAATAATATAGGGAGAAGCAATAAGGCAGATAACTTTGCTGTGGTGTGTTTTTCACTCTGCAATTTTTTAAAGTTATTGGCTGTCCCATTATCCTTAAAACAGATGGATGTCTCAATCTGAACCCAATAAATATTACCTCTTGTTAAAGGTAAAAGTGATAGTCAACAAAAATGATAGTCGTCTAAGAAAGACAAAAAGAAAGAAAATGTTATGAATACTCATATCTGCGAAGAAATTTATATTATTAGTGGTCTCAATCCTCGTGATTTCAAAATGTGCGATCGCTGTAAATGTGTCAACACCTAACAGGGATAGAATACACTATCCAAAAGAACAAGAAAGAAGAAGATACATATATGATTGGCAATTTGAATAAACAAGCCGTGATTTTAATGCACGTAAGCCTTATGCCATACAGACAAGGGAAAAAAGTATTGTGTGTTAAACTCGCCAAAGCTCTAGAATTGAGTACATATATCTATATGTATATATATATTCTTAAACCTATTTATTTTATTTTGTTTTGGAAGGCTATTGCGGCTTTACAATTCAGTGACTTGCAAGTCATCGCCAATACAACTTTTTACTCTATATGGCATGTTTAACTAATATTAAAGATGAGATTTGGGTGAAGGAGAAACAACATTTATCGAATGCTCTTAACCATTGTGAATTTGTGAACTAAAAGAAAGTTGTATGTGATTATTTTGACCATGATATATAAATCTAGGATTCGTTTGGATTATTGGATTTTTATCTGTATTGTATTTATATCTGATCTGTATTTATAACTCATCTGTATCATATTTGTAGCATATCTATTTGGTCAGTTTATGAGTAAAATCATTAACTTTTTATTTGTATCTGTTTCTTGACAAAATCTGTTTGAAAACAGTAAAAATATAATCAAAATGATCAGAATAGGGTGAAACAAACAAACCCTAATCATAAATATGTATTGTATGTAAAACTTGTTTACAAGAGTTAAGTGGATATGAGGAAACTTTACACTTTTTTTTCCCCTTTCGAAGTTCTAGGTTAATAGAGGTAGAGATGATTTGAAATAATGTAAACATTATTGAATTAAGTAGATTCTAGACAATTGGTGTCAGTAAAGTTGGAAGAAGGAATGGACACACAGGTAAAATTCATTTAGGAGAAAATATAATTGATATTTTGCAAATTACTTTCTTTTTGTCCTCTTGGTCTTAGGACACTCCACTTCCAAATATGTCATTTGTCTGTCGGTTTATGAGTGTGGGAATATAAACATCAAGCTCAAGCTAGAATTCATGCTCAAAAAGGAGTGCTCAACCTTCTAACCCAAAAGCTTGAGATCACTTTATTTTAAGCTAAGCTTAAGTTGCAAAACCGAAGAGATGTGCATGTGAACCTATAGGAAGTGATTCCTATTTCCTAGGACTATGCATGTGAAGTTTAGTTTGAGTATATGTTGATAATAGACTGAAGACAAAAATTTTACATTTCAAGAAGCCATGGTGCAAAGAGGGTAAATGCTAACAACAGGAGAAAAGGTTCATGTAAGTGCTTTCTCTATAGTTTATCCTCCTCCTTTGTTAATGGGATAGTAGGTTCTATATCTAAACATTGTCACGGGTCAAAATTAGACCTGAACTGGACTCAAACAGTCGATTCTTAGCTCTAAAAATGGTGGAACTGGAACTAGACCATTGGGAGCCGATCCGATTCTTGGTTCTTAGGAACCATCGGTTCCTATGGTTTGGTTCTAGTTCTAGAGGAACCGGGAACCATGAAATAAAAAAAATTATTTAATTTAAGTAAGAAAATAATTACATAATAAATTTTTAATTTGAAATAACATTAAGCCTAACAATAATTGTTAATAGCCTATTAGTTAAAAGAAGTTCTATAGTTATGCATTTTTTTATATACAATTATTTGCATTTTTTTAGTTACTATATTAGTAACATGTCATTATAAAATATTTAAGATACAAATGACTCTCTACAATACAAAAACAAGTAAAAAAGAAAAGTCTATTCTTATTAGAAGTCTACATTAACTCAACAACACATGATTTCAAATATATTTATTATTTGTGTTGTTAATAACAATATATTAAATTCATGCGAAAATAGTTTTAAATATTTGTTTTTAATTATAATATTTTTTATAATTTTCTTTTTTTTTTCAATTTTTATAGCGTAGAATCGCAGAAACCGTCATTTTATCGGTTCTTTAGCTGGTTCTTGAATCGGTGATTTCAAACCCATTGGGTTAGATAGTTTTGGGAGGTGCAACTGTAAAACCTGCTAGAACGGTGGGTCCTTTATCGGTTTGGAACCGCCATCCCCGGGCCGATTCCTAGTTCAAGAACCGCAGTTGACGGGTGGGGTCGGTTCCCAAAACTACTGACTTGTGATGATGTCTATCTAATCTACTAAATAAAAAAGAACCACTTTTTAATAGCTATGCTTCTATTAGGCCATGTCTAAAATGGTCAATCAATTAAGGACATAATTGCTCAAGTTTGATTTGACTACTAGTAGTTGACACGCTTGCGATGTATGTGTAAAAATAAATAAGATTACACACAAAGTTAAGTTGCTAAAAAAGTAAGTAGGTATAAATAGAGAAATCATATAGCGTATGACGAAATGATATTTACCATTTATAAGAAAGAAAAAAAAAAGAGTAAGTCAAATAGTAGACTCCTTTGAGTAAAAATTAGTTGGTTGTAATTTGTTGCATCGAAGAAGTAGCGATAAACTTGTAATATAAGCTAAAGTTATTAACATTGCACAAATGTCTTGTTTCTATCAAGAGTACTTTGAGCACTTCATAACTAACACAAAAGATTAAAGATTCCAGCTTTAAATAATTCTGTTATCTTCCATTAAGGAAATTATCTGAAAGAAGGTTTTTGTTACTAATATAAAAAATATATATGTATACTTTATCTATATATAAGCAACAAATGGGTAAATACCATTAAAGCTTTTAAGGATAAATGATTGTAAAGATATAGTGAAGTGAAATAATTCAAAAATAAAATTACAAACACATTATAATACAATACAATTTCAAGAAAAGATGATAAACAATATTAAAAGAAAAATAATAGGATCTGAAACAACATTTTTGGGTAAGATAATTCCTCTAACAAAAGGTTTAGTAGTTTCTATTATGCATGTCTCTGGACACTATTTTCTCTACATGTCTCCCTCTTCCTCCCTCTTTGGTTAAATATATAGAAATTAATGATTGGTATAATAAAGCAATCGTATCAACTTACAGAGATTTTTCAAAAAAAAAAAAAAATCACTGATGTAAAGCAGCCGTACAATTAGTTGAATGGAAAAATTAAATTAGTTTACAAAATTCGGCAAGAAAAAAGAAGGTTAAAATTGATAATCATAACCATGTAAATGTAAATATAACCCCCTATTGTGGTAATATGAGATGGACTTGGGAGGTTAAAAACATAAAAAAAGTTAAAAAATGTAATCATAAATTCATTGAGAGAGAGTTACAGGAACTTACAGCTATAATTCCTTTGAGATCATAAAAAAGAAAGGCATAGGACACTGTCATTAACTGATTTATTACAAAATAAATATAAATGCAGGTATGCAAAGAAAGAAAATAAAGTGAATATTTAACCTATTTGCAATGCTTTCCTATGGAGTTAAAATCCTAGTTGCTTGAAATGACAAATTAGAAATATCCTGTGTTCAAGTTGGAAGATATGACAAAAGCATATGCATGCGCTTTGCTTAACAGTTACTTTTGAGAATGTGGAGGCTTTAAAGATACTGCTGTAGAGTTGGTAGGTTTTTTTTTTTTTTTTTAAATATATTATTAAATAAATACAATTTTAGGCTACAATTTTGAAACAAGTAACTGCCCGACTTTACGGTATAATTTTGTAGTCGAATTATTGGGTTCTAGGTTAATATTAATAGATAATTATTTGCGTCCATTCCCCATTAAAACACACACACACATATATAGATATATATATATATATATATTACTTTGCATTAATATTAAATCTATAGTAGGTTTGCGTTTGATTCAAGCTTGATCAATAATGATTTAAACTTACATTTAGCTTCATCAAACTACAACACAAAGAGAAATGTCTAGATTTATAGTATATTGTAAAAAGTTATTGAAAGACCATTAATGGAAAAAGTATTTTGAAAAACAAAATAGGGAAAATGTATATAATACATGCTTTTTCATTTTTATAAATTTCATTTCCTAAAGAGAACATATATGAAGAGTGCTCTAATCATAAAAGAAAGCTTGTACTTCACCCGTGTTGAAGATGGACATAAATGTGTTTTACTTAACAAACATAAATTTATCTTAAAAAGTATTTACAATTTTAATGCACAAACCATTACAAATAAGCGAGAAAACACAAGGATTAAGACAGCAGGCAGTTAAATATATGATGTTTGGACCTGAGTATGTCCTTAAAAGACTCCCGGAGTCCCAAGAATTCTCTTGGGTGAAAGCAATTAACCATAAGTAACCTAGGTGGAGACTCTAGTAGGATATTATTCTCGTGGCTTATCCAAGTTTTCCTGGAAATAACACATAAAGGATGGTTCCCAACGATGGACGAAATGAGGGGGAATCCCCCGATCCTCCAAGGTTTACAATTGAATTCAAAAACCGTGAAATTTTCTCTCCACACAATCTTTTTTTCTTAATATGGGAAAAATAAAAAATGTTACAAGTGATAGTGCTTCGAGACTCAAACCTAGAACTTTAAATGAAGTATAAACAATCTGCTCCTCAACTGTCATTTATTAGTATTTATATTATATGCACTATTTGTATGAATCCGTTTTACATATGATTTCTTTTAGTGAATGTTCCAGCCTCGGGCTTTTGATACCTTTTTTTACATTGGGCCGAAGCTTTTAATACCTTTTGACAATACCAAGGTAGGCTTGATAATAGTTAGATATTTCTCATTATCTTTTATATTTCGATTTCTTGTACCATCTATGATTAGGATATAAAGGAATTAAATCGATTCACAAACTATTTAACTTTGGATTTATTTTTATTTTAATTCGATTCCAGTAGTCTATCGAGTTGAGTTCAAATTATATTTAATTTAATTAGTTTGCAAGTCTAACTGAGTTCAATTTGGGTACGGATGTTGATTAAGTATGAATCAAACTTAAATATTAACATTATTTTGATTAGAATTGAAAATATACATTATAATAAATCAACTCTAAACAAGTTTAGTCAAGTCAACTTTGAGTTTGACTTAAACCCAAATTTAAGTTTGATAGAATTAAGTATTACATCGTTTCAACTTAATTTGCTTACGGCCTTACCCACTATCCACGACACTTTGCATCTTCACCAAACCTTTGGGATTTGTGCTTTGATACATTTTGTCACACCCAAGGTTGGCTTGATATTTTCTACCCTTCACAATTCGATTCATTCCTACCAATCTCACCCTGTAGGCTATTAATAGTTGATTATTGAACCAACGCATGTTAATAACCAGTTGGCTCAAAAATTGCTAGGTAGTCATGGTTCTATATTCTTCACGACCTTTTATACTGGCAATCTATTTGGGACTTCCATTTACTCAGGGAGCATATTCTTTATATGCAATTTTTCCTTAAAAAGTGAAAATTAAAAAGTAAAAATGCATTAAGTTCTATGCATTTCCCCTGCCCTGTGATTAGAAAACATTTTAGATAATTGAATTTTTGATAACTTCTTTTTCTAAACCTATTGTAGATCCATGCATATATCCAACTCAAACACATGGAAAGTCAAAGGACCCATAGGAAACCCGTCATCTCTAGAACTTCATGTGTATAGTATGACCTCTTGTTGTAAGAAACCATAACATAAGTCTTGAAAAAGGGTATTACAATCATCCAGTTTAACTGTGATATGTGTTCTACTTTAAAATTGGAAGCATGAATTTATGCCTTTGATTGGATGATCTTTTTCATTTGTATCTGTATCGAAATGATATGTGTAAATGTATTTGATTTGCATCTATATTTGACTTATTTGATCTTTTAACGAGAACTTTTTTATCCGTATTTATTGCTTGATAAATCGTTTTTCTAAAGTTAATAAAAAGTGTTTGCCGTTTGCCCTGAAATTATGGCCAAACGGACCGGCAACTAAGCACCTTCAGTATGGATGGCCAAAATGAGGGTGCTCATTTTTTTAAGGAACAAATCAGATGTTACTCAAAACAAGCTGTAAGACCACCACAATATGTCCAAAACCAATCTCTCCTTATATAGTCTGTCAACAACATTGTCTCCATAAGAACTATGTTATTGTTAGTAGAAGTAATAGCCACGGTCTTCCGTATTATTAGTATTGCATATTAACTGAAAATACCATTTATGCAATAAGGAACTTTTGGCACATAACCCATTTGACCAGAAACCTTCATAATAAGATTATAAGAATAACATTTAACACCAACATATCTTCAAATAACCTCAGAAGAGTGGTTGCGAAGGTGGGAGAACACAATTATTTTGGACTTCGCAGAGTGTAAAAAGCCTATATCACCAATTCAGGGTTTATAGTAATTTCTTAGATTTAGATGCACAAAATGATATGAAAAATAGGTATAAGAAGGTGGATGTTGGTTAACAAGATATCAATTATATTGTAAGCTTGAGATCATACATGGAAGGTTTGGCATATTGATCTCCAAATCTTAGATTTACAACTTAAAACAAACCATTTTTAATTCCATTTGTGGATATCTATTTGTTATCTGGGGAAGAATCTTTTTTGGCTTTTTTTTCTGTAAAACCTGTTTGCATCCAATCCATATTTAATAGTACCTCATTTGTGCCTAATACGGGCATTTGTCATTTCCACACATTGATATCTTTTCATGGCCCAAGATATGATGTTAAAATGATATACCAAGACGATAAGAAAACCCTCATCAGATATCAGGACCAATCATCTCTAGTTCCCCTTTACAACAAGATTTGCATACAAAAGGACAACTCATCTTAACCTCATATCTTTAAACTCTGCGCCTCTGTTTCTTCTTCAAGTTTGTAAAATAAATAACTCAACTACATTCCACCTTTGTGAAACAAAATATACAGTCAGATTTATGAGCACCTAACAATATCCTTACTGTAATGTGATCCAGTAATGATACATAGTATCTCATGTATATACCTGAGGAAGCATTTGCCATTGCGCATACTTCAGTAATATATCTTCCCTGTGATTCTCAAATTTCCTCCAATATTATTTGAAAGAAGCATCGACCTCTATCTTTCAAGCTTGCTCAGCAACGCTTCTATTGGTGGCAGCTCCTGGACAATTTGCTGCCAGTCCGGCATGCCCTACAATATGAGGTACAAGTAATTTGTTTTGTTCACAATATTCAAAAGTTTAAACTAATAGATAATAGGTGTGCTTTTGTACTTATAACTCAATGATCAGTTCATCGATGTGCAACACACCCTGACGAAAGCATATGTATCTAGATTATATCATCATTAGATTCCCTTCAATTCATCCAGTAAATAGATGGACTGTGTTTAGCTGAAATCCATTTCATCACTATGAAAATTTATTTTTTGGTACATTCCTCCCTTTTGCACATTACTAAAGGTACATTCATCTTACTCAATCTTAAGCAACGACCACGAGCATATCAGCATGAAAACGTCATTTTTGCAACAGAAGAAATATCCTTTCACATCCAAAACTATGGAGAAATACCAGAAACAGCAAAACTTAAATTCATTACTGCACTTACTTTCCCTGATCTTCGTATTCGACCATCTAGTCGCAGTATTATGTATACATCCTCTCCTGGAGTCACACCCTCAGACTCTTGCTGTTCTTTTATCCACCTAAACAAGGACAGGAAAATAAGAAGCCAGGAAAAAAGAACACACATATGGGTGCTGAAAAACTCCTAGCTCAACATATGTCAGTAAATTCATATCCAACTTCACTTTCATAGCAAAGAAACATCAACCCATCACCTACCTTTCCCATTCATTTGGTGACACTACTTCAGCCTTGAAACGGATTTCAGCTTTCAACCTTGATTTTGCTGTAATAGATTCAGTTCGTTTCTCAAAATCATCCTAGAATGATGCCATAACATTTATCATTAATAAAAAAAAAGCATGATTTTGTACATATTATAAAAGATGCAATATGCAAATATAGGCCTTGTGTCTGAAAGGGTAGAATGAAAAGGTTCCATAGTACTCCAGAAGTCAAGTGTCCAACAAGACCATTGAAGCAAAGGAAGCTCCTTAAATGTTCAACATGTTTAGGTTAGCACTACAACCATCTGATCTAAAAACATAAACTTTTAGGTATGATGTAAGTTATTATATTTATTATATAACACAGCAAACTTCATTTTTCCATTGCTAACTCTGCATTTAACTAGTATGGCATTTAAATGAAGAAAAATGATGTGGGATTGGCTCAATAAGCTGATAGGATACTATTAATGTGCCAATTGATATGATAGGGACGATAACTAGCTGAATACCCAGAACTAAATATGCCTCTAAGGTCCCTATATCTCTTAGATGTGTTGGGACAAATAGCTCTGCCCCTCTACTAGTCTTGTAGATGTGGTTCATTTTTTACATGGTGGACAATCATTTACATGTGATTTCGTGCAGTATAATGCTACAACTAAAATAATTCCATTTAAGCATGTTTACACATGAAAAAAGGGGAACTGAAGCAGACATGAACAAGCTTGTTGTGTGTGCAGTAGCTGTCATGTGTAAAGTGTTGTTTTATTATGTTGAGCAGGTCATGATAAGTGCTAGAGTAGGAAAGTGCAGTGTCCATGCAGCATTATGTACATTGATTTGTGTTATGTATATATGTTGTCTTGTGCCTGGTGTTGTATTGGTAATTATATGCGTCAGTTCTTGTGTCTAGGAGGAGCCAGTGTGTATAGTTACTTGTATTTTTTTTCCCCGCCTGAACTTGTACGTTAAAAAAGGAAAAAGAAAACATAGGAACTTGCAGTGTCCCATGTACTCTGTTCTTATAGTTCAGAAACAGGAAGAGAACAAGTCCCCCCTTTTTTAATGTTTATGTCACTATCAGTGTTTTTTTATTATCGAGCCCAAGGTAATTGTGATCAAGCTATGAATATATTGTAGAAGAACTAGTAAGGAAATATTGCACCTGATTGTCTAAGAAACAGATATAGATGAAAAACATATACTTTTTCTCAAAATATATAAAATACATATAAAATATAATTGCAAATAAAATTCAAATAAAAATCAAACAATTCAAATAGACCCTTACAGTTGCAATTTGAAGCCTTTATGACATGTTCAAGCAAGATTGGGAGCAAATGGAGGCAAGACAGCAGCAGATGGTGATATAGTTGGCCAGCTTATACTGTGATGTTTCTGATCAGTGCTATGAAGCCAGCATAACAGGAGCATGTGAAAAGAGGTGAACCACAATGAATGCGAAAAAAGGATTCATTACTCCTAAGCTTTCAAGATTAGACTTGCTCAAGTATGATGGTGGCATAGACCCAGTTGGGTAGCTCAACCATCGTAAATAGTTTTTCAAACATAAGAAGTTTGTGGAGGAGGGGATGGAGCTAGCAGCCTTTATGGAGTGTGATGCACAGCTATAATTCTTACAGTTAAAAGGGTGATTGACCCGAATTGACTTGCGTAGAGTTTAATCTTTGTGTATATAAGATGTGGACCTCCTTTCTGCAGTAACAAATTAGGAGAATTGTCAAAATTATGACAATTTAGTTCAAGTTATCAGCAGCATTTCAGCAATTGTCAGCTTAAGCTGCCTCTTTAACACTGGAACAAGAAGTGTGATCTTTATGAGTGGGTCAAAGGATTATATTGCCATTGAAGTGGAATTGCATCAGCAAAAAGATCTTATTTTAGCCATGAGTCTGCCACGCATCAATGAGCCCAGGAGTAATTTTGGGCAAAGGAGAGTTGAGTGTATGAAAGAAGAATGATGGTGACTAACTCCAGCACAACTAGATCCCCTTATTTAAAAAATTGACCTGAGTAGATATTGATGGAAGAAAAAAGGACTTTGTTTTAATTGTAACGAGCAGTTCATGGTGAGGCAAAATTGAAAGAAATTATCATTTTTGTCAGAAAGTCAGAAGGAGCATGGAAATGAGTGACCCAGTCCGCTGACATCAGGAAGGAAGAGATTGAGGATGAATTGGAGATATATCAGCTTTGGGCATGAGTGATCTCAAAGGGGGGGAGTAATGTTACAACTAAAATAATTCCCTTTAAGCCTAGTTAGTGTGCCTAGGAGAAGTTAGGGCATACAGTTACTCATAGTATCAGAGGAGTAAAATAGGAAGTAGCAGTTGAAACCATCTGTCCATGTACTTTGTTTTTATTGTCCAGAAGTAAAAGGAAGTGAACAGATTCTATTTGCTCCCAAAAGGAAGATTGTCAGGTTCTTTCTTATGAGCCTAAGCTAATTGTGATCAAGATAAGGAAACATGGTAGAAGAACTATTAAGAATGAGACTGAACCTGATTTCGTCTTAAGTAGGCCTCAAACTAGAAATTACATTTGATGGTGTAGCATACTTTTTCTCATTGTTAAGATAATTGTTGAATCCCTTCTATGATGCATAAAACTTATCAAAGATTGATAACCATTATATTTCAATTAGTTTTCAAGACTCACACAATAATTCCATAAACTCTTTGGAATGAAAAGTTTGAATAATTTATGCAATACATCTTTGATAGGGTCTATTTAATTACATGAACCGCCATATACTTTTTGGATGGAGGTGGATCCCCTCAAAATATATCCAGGCTCAAGTGTATATGCATAACCAACTTTAAGTCATTTATAGCTCATTAGGCAACACTAACACTAAATATCAATATCGTTTCACTTCCCACCAAAAAGTTCATCTCTTTTGCAATGGAAACTCCGAAATCCCCAAAATATTATTGTTTTATGGGTTCCATTTTGTTAAAATATGTACTATTTCTTATTATTCGCATGTGATGGCACTGTTCTGACAATTATATGATACTCCATACAACTATAGAAAGTATCCATGCATAGCCTACTTACCCCAATGGAAGGAAGGGCTGCAGCTGCTTTGGCAGGTGTACCAAAGCCCCTTTTCTCCACCGTTGTTGTCTTTCCTTCGCCCCAAATGACAGGTACTAAAAGAACACCACGTCGTAGGAGTTCAGTTCGAAACCTCTCTGCCTTACGCATGGCTAAAGCAACTGTCTCCCTTTTCCCAGCTAAAATGACCTGAGAAGTGAATTCAGAATATCAACTTCTGAAAAGAGAAGATAATAAAAGCCCAATGCAAAATGAAAGGCACATTTCCAAATTTGTTCCAACCTTAAGTGTAAGAGAAGGTCGGCCAATATAAAAAGTATAAGAGAAAAAACCAGGCTAACAACATGTAATATAAAATTGCAGAGGATGGAAAATGGTTTTCATAGAATGACATGGATATTTTTATAGGCAAGGGTGACATTCTATATGTTTGTTGTTTGTGTGTTAACAGACTCTAAAACATAATGGCAAGACACCAGATGGAAAAATGAAATTCAGATCCTAGATGAGAACAGGATAATCAACAATTATGGGAAGTTAGCTCGGCCTCTCACAAATCTTTTGAAGAAAGATGCATTTGAGTGGAATGATTTGGCTTTGGAGTCATTTAGAGCTTAGCCCCTGTTTTAACCATGCCAAATTTTAATCAACCTTTTGTTATTGAGTGTGATGCCTTGGGGATGGGTATAGGCACTGTTTTAATGCAAAATCGGTGACCCATAGCCTATTTTAGTAAAGCTTTATCGGATAGAAACTTATTGAAATCCACCAATGAAAAAGAACTCATGGCTTTCATGTTGCTATTAATCATTGGCGTCCATATCTCCTTGGAAAGACATTTGTAGTGAAGACTGATCAGAAGAGTTGAGGCATCTTTTAAACCAATGCATTACCACACCAAATCAACAATATTGGTTGGCTAAGTTGTTGCGATATGAATTTGATATTCAATATAAGGTGGAGGAAGAGAATAGAGCAGCTGAGCTTTATGTAGACAATTTGAAGAAGAAGAAATGATGGGCATTTTGGGTCCAATAATATGGATTCAATTTGGGAGGATGTGTCGAAAGATCCTTTTTTATCAAGTAAGATTCAGTTGTCAAAAGGTGGGAAAGAGGCAGGCCATAAATTTAATTTGGTACAAAATATGTTGGTCATTCCTTCTAATTCTCCTTGGGTTCAATTATTTTTGCATGAGTTCCATTCTTCACTTGTTGGAGTACATGCTGGGTTTGTTAAGACATAGACGATTGGTTGCACATTTGTATTGGATTGGATGAAAAATGATGCCACTAAGTTTGTGACTTCTTGTGCAGTTTGTCAATGAAATAAGATGCAAAATTTAGTTTCTGCAGGGTTATTGAACCCTCTACCTATTCCAAATGCGATTTGGGAAGCCATGGATTTTATTTTGGGTTTGCCAAGGTCTAAGGGGTTTGATGTAATTTTTGTGGTGATTGATCATTTTTCTAAGTATGCTCATTTTATGTTGTTGAATCATCCTTATTCGGCTAAGGTTATGGCTGAGGTTTTTATGAAAGAAGTGGTACGTTTGCATGAATTCTCTAGGACTGTTGTGAGTGATAGACATCCTTAATTGTAAGTGGATTTTGAAAGGACCTCTTCACTTTGCAAGGAACTAGATTACATTTTAGCATGGCTTATTATCCGCAAACAGATGGCCAAACCAAAGTTCTAAATCGATGCTTGGAATGTTACCTAAGATGTTTTGCTTCGAAAACCCCTCGCACTTGGGCAAATTGGATAAGTTGGGCGGAGTTTCCTTATAATACTTCATTTCATTCTTCTGCGGATATGATGCCATTTGACATTGTTTATGGGAGTTTCCCACCTGCCTTACCACTATATGTTCATAAGGAAGTGTCAAATCCTCATTTTAGTCTAGCTATGAGCTCTAGAGATGACATAATTCTATGTTTAAGGGCTAATATGGAGTGTGCTGAACTTCGAAATTGTGATGTTGCTAACAAGAAACAGAGGGATGTTGAGTACAATGTGGGTGATTGGGTTTTCTTGAAGATTAGAGCTGCTTTACAAACTCGGATGGGAGCTAAATCCACTTCTAAATTGGCGGCACATTTTTATGGACCTTTTCAAACTATAGGTCGAGTGGGAAATATTGCTTATAAGTTGCAATTGCCTCCTCATTGTCAGATTTATCCGGTTTTTCATGTTTCTGTCCTGAAAAGATCACATGGTTCATTTCTAGTATTAAATGAGTTGCTTTAGGATTTGGTTAATGAGGTGGTTGAGGAGGAATCTTATCCAACTCAAGTGCTGAGAAGATGGTATGAAATTCATGGGGGTTTGGAAGTTCCTCATTCATTGGTTGGATTCTAATGTCAATGATACTACTTGGGAAGATACAGCTGCAATTAAGCTTCTGTTTCCAGATTTTGTCCTTGAGGACAAGGGTTGTTAGGGGGGGTGGGGTTGTGAGGGGGAGGTGTTGGAGTATTGATACACTACCAAGACTTCATAGTACCATTGTTACAGGTCTATAGTAGGAGGGTCAAGAATTAATAGTTTGTGTGTGTGTGAGTAGTTATGTGTAATACTTGTGTGTAGGCTGTGTGTGTAGGCTGTATTGTGTTGTGTGATGTGGTTAGTTAGCTGATGTGGCCAATAGTTAGTTAGATGTTAGTTAAAGCAATATAAATAGGACTCAAGATGAAAGAAGATATGAGAAATACTATCTTAAAGTGAAGTGCAGAGGTTTTGAGAGCTTGGATCCCAATTGGTAAGCCCTAATCTCAAGTTTGTTCATTGTTGATTCTAGTCCTTTGTTGATCTTTCCTCCTGCGGTAGTATCAGTTACTTTTGGTTGTTTTAGGACATTTAACCGCTACCAGCTCAATGGTTAAAAATTGCATAAGAAAAGTATGGAATGCATTTCCACCAATGATATCATGCTACAATTGGACCTATAACATTATGTATGCCTTGCTTTCTGGTCGAAGAGATAAGTTAGGGTAAATGATCTGAACAAATAGAGAAATGATACTAACCGGCCTAACAGTGTCGCGAAGCTGAACAAGCTCAACAACTCGATTAGTGGAAAGACGCAAAGGCAACCTAGACAATGTTTCATTTCTGGATATTTGTCCAAGTTGCTCCTCTTCTTTTTTGTTGTCCCAGAAAAATAATGCCACAAGAACAACAATACCTGTTGATTGTTGGCGTCATTGAGCAGAACCTTTTGCCTTTTTAAAATTTTTGCAAAGGACTATCATTAATGTCAAAAGCAAGGAAGGAACATCCCGCAGTTAACAGCACTTATCATCAGATTAACTATACATGCAGGAATATGAATCACCTCCAATGTTAATGGCAGCATTTCCAGCAGTTTCCCAGAGATCAGGAGCACCATCTCCTCCTTGAATTGCACGAATTAGCCTGGGCACAGTAAAAAACATTGAAATACCTGCAGCTGCTGAGAATGCCACATAGAAAAACCTCCTAATTCCACGGAATGGTGCTTGGACTTCGCTAATGAGTTTAAGATCTCTTCGAAAACCGTATCCTATATCTTCTCCACCCAGTCTAGCCTGAAAATCTAGCAAACCGGAGTATGAGACACAATCACATTTTCAATAAATATAAGAAAAGCCCAGCGCATAAACAAAAGACTCTCAAGGAAGTTTGCCGTCGGTGTCTCTGTGATTTGAGAACATTAGTTTCTTTGAGGAAACTTTTATTATGCTTGAGAGAGAGAGAGAGGGGGAGAGAGAGAGAGATGCAAGCAATACTTCATACCTCTTCTTGCAATTCCTTGAATTCACGCAAAGCTCTGAAGGATGCCAAGTCTGGATCATTTAAGATTGTTCCAAATTTAAGGTTATATTCCCTAAGAGCTGTACGTAGACAATCAGCAGCTTTTTTTCCTTCACCTCTGTCTCAAATAACAAGCAAACAAATAATAAAAAAAAGGATCCTTCAAGCAAATATGGAACTCAATCCACGAGAAAGATGGGGGAACACAGCATTGCTGAGAGTGGGTAAAACACAACTCTTATGCAAATGTGCATAAAATAGAGGGAAAAAAACACAGTTTCACTAACAATAATGCCTAACTGATGTATCTGTTACTATTTATATTGATATGGACCTTCCTTTTCAAGAATGACATTTCCAGATGGCAATAACTTGAGGATGTGCCAAAACATCACTGCCTTCTGAGAATTTGAAAGGTAATACTCTTCATAACAATTAACATAGCATGACAAATTGTAATAAAAGTGTAACATCAAAAACAAGATGTTGAAAAAGCCAAAAGGAGGTTATAAAATTTTTAGGATAGAGAGGAAGAAGGAATCCAACATCAAGCAACTCAAACAATGCCACAAAATGCTACTATAAGCTCATGTATTTAAAGACATTTTCCATTTCAAAGGATTACAGACAATGACTAATCAGTTCAATAAACTTATTGGTGCAAGGGTATCTAGTAAGACCACAGAACAATACAGAAAAGGAGAAGAATGATTTTTATATTTGCATTGGCTGCGTTTGAGGTTAGCTCACAATAACAGCTCAGGGTAGCAGTATGATCAAAATGAAGCAAAAAACATGAGATAACATTGTTAGTGAATAATTTATCTTATTTTATATTGGTCAGCTTTCAGCAATTCACTTGATCATATAATTTCTAATATGATGCAGAACTACTTGAGAACACACATCTTTGTCTTACAATACTTCCATGATCAACAGGTAAAAATGGATTTCATTTTCCAGATATTAGCAATGAAAAGGAGATACTTATAGTTGAGCTAGAGCTCATCAGATATGCTGAATGATAAGGAAAGATGATGCAAAATTTCAATGGATTTAAACTTCCTTATGCCCTGGAGTTTGCTGGAACAGACATTCTCTTACAGACAAAAAGAGCTGCCAATTGCCTACAAGAAACAGAAGAGCATCCAAATCAACCTACCTGTAGGCATGGCAACATGCTTTGTTGTAAACTGCAGCCTGGGCCTCCATTACGTTTGGATTTAAAGTAAGAGCCATGTCAAATTGAGCTAAGGCATCTTTAACCTGTACAGATACTAATATTACGGTGAATTATCTATTGCAACACCATCATTTCACAATTCTGACAGGAAGAAACACAATACAATAGATAATATGCAAAGGGAATAAAAGCTATTTGCAGTCCCAATCTCAGCCTATATTCAATTCATTATCTTATACCTTCTCAAATATTTAATTGAGTCCTAAATTCTTTCAAATGCCAGTAACAGGATCCATTTTGCAAAATGTGTTGTCATAGGAAAACATGTGCCACCAGCCAAAAGGGAGGACATCAGCCAAAAAGCTGTAAATCTAAAACTACAATTTTCCTTTGAATTGTATCAAAACCAACTGAGTAGGCAAGAAATGCCCTTGTCAACATAGCAAACTACAAATGGAATTTGAGGGAGCCAGGGACAGTGCAGTCGACTGTATAGAAATAAATTACTATATCATTAATAAATTAATCCTATCTACCAATTTCAGTACTTCAGTTTAAGTGAACAGGGAACCTCAAATGCTCATCGCACTAAGTGCACATGCTTTATCGTGCTGTGATGCAGTGAAGTTAAGATGAAGAGTAAAATAATCTGTTAATTCACGAAGAAGTCAGACAGTACATACATTCATGCAAAATGCACAATGAACATTATTAGCTATACTCTGCAAATGCTAATTGCAATCAACAAAATGTCTGGACCCTCTTCTAATGCAACTGAAATTGCAAGCTCTCATCAAGAGATGCAATTGACATCTCCACCTATGTCTAGGATAATACAAACACCAGATATTTGTGAAACATCTGAACAACCTATGTAGACTCAAAAACATTGCCTTTCTAAACCAGACATGGCAAATTCATAATGCAAGGATATCCCAATATCTAGCACTAGTTTGGTACAAACAACTCGATAAGTCAGGACAGCATGCTGCCTTTAAACAACTATTATAATTACTATCACAACCAGCACCTAAACAAAAGGAAATATCTTCACTTTCAATAAATTTTGTCAACTTTTGCTACCTGAAAGTAAATAGAACGTAGTTCTTTGACATTTAAACAATACCATGTTCAAATTCAACATATATATGTAATATATAAAACGAAAGTTTTTATTACAAATACACTAGACTGGAATTGAATTAATATTGAAAAGCAAGAATTTTTTTTTTTTTTGGTCCTGTTTAACATAACAATTATTATACAAAGCGATATTAGGAAACAGCAACATATGGGGATAAGTAAAACAATGAACACGAACCCGTCCTTTAGAAAAGAGTTGAAGACCCGTGTCGACACAAGACTCGGCTGTTTGGTTGCTAGAGATGGTTTCTTCTGAATCCGAGGTTGAAGGTGGAGGTGGGGTTGTAGAAGACGAAGACGAAGAAGAAGAAGAGGAGGAGGAGGAGGAGGAGGAGCAAGTAATTAGAGATAAATATCGAGACTTGCTGTATGATTTGAAATGGGGTTGCCTCCGTTGACATGGTTTTGAATTGGGAGTTGAGACTGAGAAACAGAGAAGGTGATGGTGGTTCAGTGACGGAGATGTTGCTACTGAAGCCATGGATGGTAGTTTTGGTCGTTGATTTATTATTTTAGTTTTATTTTATTTCCTAATGTTGGTTTGCAGGTGTGCGTGCACGGAGTGTACTGTCGTGCCTACCGCGGTCCTGCTGACTGTTGTCGTTGTTGTTGGATAACCATTCGATTTGGCATTTGAGACAGCCATCCGTATGGCCCAAAAAAAAAAAGAAGAAGAAGATATCTATCCGAGAAATGATAACTTAAACTTAACACTATGTTTGGACAAATAGAACTCACATGAAGCGAAGTAAAGTGAAGGGGTAACAAAAACCAACTTCTCTATATTTCACTCCATCTCATCCTACAAATAGAAGAAAATAATATCACTTCTAACTTCCTTCCACTTTCCTTGATTTCATCCCCAACAAAATAACCAAACATACAAACTTTGTCATTTCACTTTACTTAATCCTTTATTGACTTCCTCCGATCTAAGTACAGTGCAAGTCTTAAAAAAATAATCATGTATCCTACAATTAAGTCTCAAAGTATATTTGCATGCCGCTATGGATGTGAATGTTCTCACTTCTTTTTTACTCTTTTTTTTTCCTTTAAAAAAAAACAAATATATTGTTGGTAGATGACAAAAACAAGTAAATTCACCCCTTCCCCCCTAAAAAAAAATCAATGGAAATCACTTTTTTCACATGAAATTTTGCTAAACCCACACATTTCATTCTTGTTTTACGATTTAACCTCAATTTTGACTCAAATTTTCGTCCAAATCCTCTAAACTCTAGCACACAATGAATGTAAGTTCATTTTCCCTTAATTTTGTTTTGCTTTGTTTATCTCACAATTTTTAGGAGGAATAACTCTCTGTATGTATACATACACAATTTATTGATTTTTTCAGTGGTCTGATATCAAATTCCGCTAAGTTCATATAACGTGCATAGTAAGTGTTCAGTAAGATGCCTCAATGATTGTATGGTACGCATAGCTGTCTGATAAAATTTTTAGACTACATTCTTACTTGGGTGTTATGTGGGATAAAAAAGTTCAATTGCTGATGCCCTTATCCACTGATTTTCATGCATATGTATTATATAGCTTTGAAATGATTTTTTTTATAATTAGAATTTCCCCTTGAATTAGTAAGAAGAAACATACATTTAAGAATGGATACAGAGAAGTTTGATGAGACAAGTCGGATTTTTTCATGTTATGAATGATGTGCTAACAATATATGTTAAGTTGACGGAAGACAGGTTAAAATGGAGGAGATTGAAATTGTGTACTATGCTTATGGAAAAATGGTGGAAGGAGATGATGGGATGCACTATGATAGATGACTTGTGATAGTAGTTAGTGTTTCAAAAGATGCAAATTATGATTAGTTGCTAATGATTATATGCAGCCATTTGAGAATAAATCGGATGATGCATCAAGTTGGGCTATTCTATAGGTGTGCAATTGATGTTGTGTATTATTGGTCCATACCGGTTAAGGATGATTATGACATGCTCTAAATGTTTGCATCTTCATGTGTGCATGATGCACTACCAATATATGTGGAGATATAAGAGAATGGGAATGAACTTTCTACTTTACATGAGAGTGAGTTAACATACGACATAGGTTTAGAGAACCGCATGAAAGTCGGGTGTTTGAATCATAGAGTTCCCCTTCTACTCTACAAACAAGTACTAGTTAACCTCATGTACCTATTTTAAGCCAAGTAAAATAATTAGGGATATTAGTAGAGAAACGAAAATGGGTGATGATCCCCTTTCTACGAATTCTAGTGAATTAAGTAGTGGTGATGGGAGTGATGGTAGTGTTGGTTAGCTTCAAACACTTGATGAGCCTCATGGCTTATAGAGGAGGAACAAGTGGTGTCGTTGGTTAGCGTAAAAGGATGTAGATGTAGGAAGTTCAAATCATGTGTTGCTCTTTACAGAAGGTGGTTTTGTTAGTGGTTATGCAACCTTTGAAAATGAGTAACTATTGAGAGGATAGTAGGACTTTTAATAATGAATATAAGGTTCGAATGCGATTGAAGCAAATAGTGAAAATGCATCATATAATTAATGACCATAACTACATTGTGGTCGAGTCGAACAAGAAAGTATCAATAAAATGCATTAATTTAGACTAAGGCTACAAGTGGAGGCTCCATGCATACTTCAAGAAGAATGCTGGATGTTTCTAGATAATTAAGTTTGAAGGTCCCTACATATGTCCGAATTCTATTATAAATCAAGATCATTCTTAGTAGGACTCAACCACCATGTCTAGGCTTATTATCTCAAAGGTAAAAAAACTCACTTAGTATGAAAGTGAAAGATCTCCAAGTTGAAAAATGCAAGCAGTTTAGGTTTATTATTCACTTAAAGTAGATTTCACAAGGAGGAAGGCCTTTAAACAAGCATATGCTTGACACAACTAGACACAAGTATATGGGCATTCTTTCTTGCCTTATAATGATAAGACCAATTAGGGCCCCTATTTAATTTTTTGGTGTGGTAACTAATAAGTCCATAAGTTAAGCCATGTAGGCGGTCACTAGAGAAACGCTATATGAATGAGATGGATATTTGACAAGAGCCTATAAGATATTCTTGTGGTTTACGTAGATGTCAAAGCCATAATAGAAGAAATTATCTTGATATGAATAGACAATCAAACCAAAGGGCACCATTTTAAAGAGATGATAATGTTTGTGTGATGACATTTTTGTACTTTAATGTTACTTTTATTTGTTCTTTCGCTGTCTTACCTAAAATTCCATGTAAACTCATTATTTGTGTCAATTGATCACAGATAGATCTAGGAATGTCATATAACTCAGTTTTCTGGAGTTAATTTGTACATAGGCTAGAGCTAGCTTGGAATTACTTTGTGGGTTACCTATTCTATAGCTTGTTTCTTCATTATTTTCTTTTTTTGTTTCTTTTTTTCTTCAATTCATTTAACTGTACTTGTGCAAGAGAGCATACGGTTGACATGTCAATGGTGAGAGGTAGCACTACGATGATAGGGTAGTAAGGCCTTAGATGTTAATGAGAGGCATTTACCTTATCTTGAGAAGTCAAGCTTCATTAGTATTGCACACTTGGCTTTCATACAACTTGATTGGCACCTTATTGCAACCTTGGTGGAGAGATAGCAACTTAAGACACATACATATCAATTCCCAACTAGGGATGTCATGATTACTCTATAGGATATCTCTTTCCAAGTTAGTCTATTTGTAGATGGGTAGACGATAGGGAATACACATTTGATGTGGTTAGTTTTGTGCTAGTAACTTCTTGGTGCTAGGTCATTAGTATGTAACATTCAGTGAGCCTAACATACTTATTTTAGCTATATTGTCAACTATGTTTAGCTACTATATTGATGGTGTAGAGATAAGAGGTGAGCTTGTATTTTCCAAGTTTGGTATAGGAACACTTCCCTTATATAGCCTCGCTATGTTGACAAACTATAGTTGTGATTGAGGTGATTTGCCAATGGGGTGGGAGCTATGATGTCACTAAGCACCTAACCTACCCGCATAGATTCAAGACGTCTTTGACTCATAGGTATCTAAGTAGGTATTAATTTGATGTATTAGTTTAGATTTACATAATAATCTTTATTTCTTAATTCTATGATTGATAACTTAGTTTATTGTAGATTGTCTTATACCTATACTCTCATGCTGACATGGTTAACCTACACACATATTGTTGGGCAGGTAATGATATTTGGCTTGCACTTGTCTCGCTTATGTGCTTCCACATCATCGAGCTTTATTACTCGTATCATATAACTAGATAGTTAAAGGAACTGTAACATATTTCAATCTTGGTTCATCAAATGTTCCTCCCTCTCTTAGTGCACCTATATGCATCTAAGTAGTACGTGCAGGGCGTAACATGCTTATCTTAGCTGTATCAATAGTTGAATTTAGCTGTTCATATTAATGCTACAGAGATTAGAGGCTCGTTGATACTTCTTCAGGTTTAGGCACATGATCTCATCCCACATATAGCCTTGTTTTGTCAACAAACCACAATTGTGATAAAGAGTTAGCCAATGATTTGCTAGCAGGGTATGGGCTTTGATGTCATTAAGTAACTGGCTTATGTGCTGGTATAATATCAAGATGCCTTTGATTGACAAACCTTTGAGTTGGTAATGACCTTATGCATCAATTTAGAATTTCATCATAATATTTATTGGGATAATTGCAAGCCAAGTGCCTATACTTTCGACTTTTGGTAATTTAGTGTCTCATTATTAAATTTTAGCAAATTAGTACTTAGGCTTTCAATGTGTGATTCAGTATCTTTGTTGAATAATATTTATGAATGTTTATTTTGTTGATAACATAATGGAAGACTAACTGCATACTTTTGATTTTTAGCAATTTTTCATCTTACTAAGGTTGTTTTGGCATCTTATTTTTGTCTTTTTTTTAAACAGAATATTTCAAAAAGTAGATATAGATGAAAAACAGATATTTTTACTCATACATAGATCAAATATACTAGAGACATATAAGATACAGATATAGATCAAATATACATAAGATACAGTTGCAAATTAAACAATCCAAATATACCCTTATTGATGCATCATTAAATTTTGATAATTTTTGGCCAAATGTCTACTATTATCTCATCATTAAAAAAAATTCATTAAATACTATTTAATGGAGACACAAAATCTCATATATTTTAACAGTTGATAAGTCATTTTTACTCTATATTTTTTATAGAATTTTTAGCTTAATTTACTAAGAATTTCTCATAAAACCCTACAAAAATCATACTTTTGATAAATAATGTTGTTTTAAAGCTCTTAGAGTCAATTAAGGAGTAAACAAGTGTTTTAATGCAGATTTGGAGAAAAACAACAATTAAAGTAAAAAATGCAGAAGTCGAGCCCTAAAAAAACATAGCCGAGGCTAAACAAAGAAAGAAGACAGAAAATTGGTCTATCGAGCCTTAAATGTGAGCCCTCAACATAACCCTCCACTTCAGTTGAAGCGATCGAGCATCATTTTGAAGAAAATTCATTGTCGAGCCTCAAATCTGGACCCTCAACAATTGTGTTGCCAGTCCAATTCTTCAACAAAATTTCCTCGAGCCTCAACAATTTGACCATCGACTTTCTCAATTTTACCATCGATAGAGCAATGGACAAAAAATGCACATTTTACTTAAGAGTTCCATGAAGTCGATCATGATCTTGTGAATATAAGCCTCGACTAACAGAGCACGTAACCCTCAACGAGTGTTTTCACAGATTATTTGCGGGAGTGAAATGTTACCAATTCTGTTAGAAAGGACTTGTCGAATCTGCCACATGTCAAATAAGATGGCCATGCTTTCTGTACCTAGTAGTTTATAAATAAACGTACAAGCGTGCATTGTAAAGTATGTACCAACAGTGTCAATCAGTATTAACGTAGAGTAGATTTCTGAAGGATTTTTTAGTAAAAGAATTTCCATTTCTTTTTACTTGAAAATTTCCTCTGTTTTCTAGGTAAAATCAATTTAACCCATTGTTTGTAACTTTCTATGAATTTCTGAGCAATTAATTGATTCATCTTTTAAACTTGTTTTATGTCTTCTAATTTGTGCTTATTTTGATAAATCCATGGAGAAATAAACTCCTACAACTTAGGATTACGAATCCAATTCCTGATTTAGTTTGATTTCAAATGCGCTTTCAAGTAAATTTGATTGGGTGTTTGTAATTAGTAACTTGAATTTAACTTATGGTTTTTAAAGGAATGGTGCATTCTTTTATATCCACGATTGATTTCAATTGAATAGATCGAGAGATCATTCGATTGAATAGATCTGTAGTTGCTAATGGAGTCGATCCTAACTACCTCTTGTTGAGGAATGGGTGAAGACTTTTTATCACTTGTTTTGAAAATTCATTGAGTTATCTTTTTAAACAATAGATTCCTGTTCTTTATGCGGATCTAATTAAAACTTCATATTACTGGTTTTAGCTAGATCTAGAACTATTGCCTTCGAGAGGAGCTTTAGTTGAAATTAGAGAATCCGGCGATATAAACACACCATTTCAATAGCTTTTAAGAAGTTTTTATCCTTAGAAATCATTCTGATAAGGAATTGGTGAAGTAACCCTGAGCTACCATTTTATAGAAGTTACAGGCTTATTTCTAATTTTACCCATTAAACTTTTGTTAATATTTCTAACTTAGTATAGTTTATTTTTCCTTTTTGTTTTCCTAAACTCTTTCTTTGGCTAGATAATTAATGGGATTGAGAGTACACTAGATGCCGATCATTTCCTTGGGACCGACCTAAATAATTTATTATGTTGTATTTGATGGATGCGCTTGCCCTGCAAGATTGTAGTTGTTGATTTAGAAAATATTTATAAATTTGAAATACTTGGTTAATGATAAGTGGAATTTGAATCTTGAATTTCACAAATCACATTTTATTAACAACAACAACCCAAACACACAAAACCAAGTTTTCTGGTGCCATTGCCGGGGAATAGTATTGGATTCAATTTTTGAAGCCTAACAGGGCAATAGTAGAAATTAATTTTCATTTATTATTCTAGCCGTCTTAATTTTGTAAATATCTTTTGTATATATGTGCTCTAATCTGTAAATAGCTTTTGTTAAACTAATCCTTCTTTTTTGTTCTTATATATACCTGTTCGTTTATTTTCT
The DNA here is from genome assembly GCA_024138025.1 of Combretum micranthum. Classification (NCBI taxonomy): domain Eukaryota; kingdom Viridiplantae; phylum Streptophyta; class Magnoliopsida; order Myrtales; family Combretaceae; genus Combretum; species Combretum micranthum. Next base: position 72,157 of record JAMXBD010002064.1, on the reverse strand, counting down.
TTTCTGTATTTATTTTACTGTATATATGTTGCTGTATATATTTATGTTCCAGTTTTTAAATTCTTTTATTGTACATACGTGTTTGTTCCTGTTGTTCATTTCTTGTTTCTTTCCCTGTTAATTCTTTATTCTTTTATTTGTTATTCTTTAATTAGTTCATTCTTTATATATAAATATTATGTTTTCTTCTAATTTATTTTCAAATAAAATGTAGGCATATGACTAGGAGTCAATCTAAATTCTTATTTCCATTTGATCCAAAACCATAGTGTATAGGTCAAAAGAGCAAACCACAAAAAAATGACTAACCATGGTGAAGTTTAAGAAGATACTGAACAAAGGGAAACTCAACCCAGAACCACGATTAACTTCTGCAAACCCAACTTAGAGGGAGCCAATACTAGTATAAATAGACCCAGAGTTACCGCTAACAACTTTGAGATTAAGCCCAATATCATCCAGATGGTTCAACAAATGGTCCAGTTTGATGGCTTACAAGACGAAGACCCTAGTAGCCATCTATAACAGTTCCTAGAGATTTATGACACATTTAAGATAAATGATGTGTTCGAGGATGCAATTAAACTGAGATTATTTCCATTTTCCCTCAGAGGAAATGCAAAGAAATGGTTGAATGGGTTACCATGGAATTTCATTTCCACTTGGTAACAAATGGCTGAAAATTTTATGAGGAAATATTTCTCACCTTCTAGAATAGCCAAGTTGAGAGCTGACATTGCTTTATTCCACTAGATGGATTCTGAAACATTGCATAAAACTTTCGAGAGGTGGAAGGAGTTGCTGGCAAGATACCCACACCATGGATTTCCTGAATGGACCCATGTACAAACCTTCTATAATGGATTGAACTATGGGACTAGGCAATTGATTGATGAGCTGCTGGAGGAAGCCTGAACCATAAACCCCCGATGAATGCTTAAACTTGCTTGAAGATATGGCTAACAACCATTACCAATGGTTTTCTATAAGAGCCAAGAAGGAAAGATCAGGGGGAGTCTTTGAACTTGATGTTGTTTCTAACTTGACTGCTAAGATTGAGGCTTTAAGCAGAAAAGTAGAACATCTGTCCGTGGGGAGAACCCAAGTGAATATGATTGCTAAATTTCCTAACCAAAACATTGAAGGAATGACTTCTAAGAACTATGAGTTTGTAAACAATTTTTTCTAGCAAAAAATTTGACCCTTATAGTAACACTTACAATCCTGATTGGAGGAACCATCTAAATTTCTGGTGGAGTAACAACAATTTTCAAAATCAATTGAACCCACCCAATTTTCAGGAACCACAAGCACAAGGGTCAAGAGCTTATCAAGGAAACAACAAATCTCTTAAAGATTTAGTTTCCCAGTTCATCAAAGCTTCTGAGAATAGGCAGCATGGGATAGATTCCACCTTGAGGAATCATACTACTGCCATTCATAACTTAGAGAACCAGCTTAGCCAAATTTCTAAAAGTCTTTCAGAGAGACCTTCAGGATCATTACCTTCAAATAGTGAACCCAATCCATGTGATCAAAGCAAGAATGATTGATTTCTAGTATGATTATCCTACACCTTTTCTATCTATTTGTTTTTTACAGAACAATTTAGTTGTTTTAAGGGATTGATAGGACGAAAGTGGTCCTAAGACAAAATTTGTGTAAATTTTTGAGATGAATGCAATGAATTAATGTCGTTATACTATGTGCTTGAATGGAATGGTTGATGAATGTGGCTATATAGTGCTTTATGATTTTTTTTTTTTTTTTTTTTGTGTAGGAACAAGTTTCAGCCTCGACAATTTTGAGATGAATAAAAAGTTGAGCCTCATTATCGAGCCCTCGCATTTGATCTTCGACAATGTTAAATTCTTTTTGTGAATAAAATAATAGAATTCTTGCCCTCGCATTCTTTAATTCTTTTCAAATAAGCCACGACTTTGTTTTTAAGTTGAGTGTCGTTTATTCTTTATTTATTTAGTCTTAAATGAATAAAATAACAAGTTTTATTGTTTTCTGGCTTAGCTCTTGAAAAGTTTTGAAAATAAAAAGACTGTTCATTTTACACTCGACACAAACACTGTTCTTGCACTCGAACAAGAAAATAAAATCTCTTACTTGCATTTAAAAAAAAAAAATTCGCTGCAAACAAATCCCAAAAACTTCCCAACATTTCAAGGCTATAACCACATCAAGTATATTGTTTATTTTCTTTCTTTTCTAATTTTCACTGTTATATAGCATGTTTTGTATTTTTAGGGTTTTTTAAACCGTCTGTATGAACTTAATAAAAATGATGAAATGTCTTTTTTTTTTTTTAAAGTAGTTTGCTAAAGTAACATTATTCTGTAAACTTTGAGTAAATTGTTACAAACTTCGTTTTTTTCTTGAACTCATTAAGTTCTGTAGAAACCCTAGTTTGTCTCTGATTATTCAAAATAATAAGCAAAATATAAATGTGTGTTTCAGTTCTAAGTATGTATGAACTGACGTATGTTATCTCTTTTTACAGGAAAATGGCACCAAAAAGACAGCCCACACAATTCCAAGTAAGTAGCCGAGCTCTTGAGAACATGTTTGCTGATGATAGGGATAAATTTAATTTATTTTTATTCCAGAAAAAATTGTAGAAAATGTTGTAATAAACTGAAGGCTGTTAAGAAGTTTTGGCATGGAGGAAGACTTCCTAAGATATTTTGAAGATGTTATATGGAGGAAAGTCTTTGAAATCAAGGAGAATGTATATGTTAGCACTACTCTGGCCTTTATGCCTAGTTTAAAGATGGAAGGGGAAGTGCCCAGCTTAAGGAACTTAGTAAAGTTCTATGCTTTTTTTTAGAGAATATGGGGAGGTCCCAATGAGGACATTTATTTATGCCATGAGGCAGTATGAGGACAAAGGATATCTGGAAGAACCAAAAATCTAGGAATTACCACTTGAAATACCTGAAGAAGATTTAAGGAGGTTTTTAGAGGAGGAGATTGAAGGAAGATTTGCTCCTTCAATGACTACTGGGTCTAAGTTTAGAAACAAAAGTGTGAGAATGTTGCATTATATGTTGATAAAAAGCATATTTTCCAAGTTAGAAGGAGGGTCAACAGTCTCTGAAGCAGAGCTGCACCCAATTATCAGTATAGTGAGGGGGATTAAGATAAATGTAGGACTTTTGGTAGCTTGTAGGCTCAAGTATCAAGCCACACTAAACTGTAAAGAAATATTCCTTGGTGGCTTGATTACAAGAATTCTGAGAAATTTAGGAATGTGGCCAGATTAGGGGCCAGCTGACCTGTTATGAAAATATAAGGAGCTTCAAAAGAAGGCTTGCAGAGAATGGAAACTGAGAGAAGTAGGTACAATAGTAGAACACCAAGACCCTGACCTACTAGTTGAGCCTCAGGCTTCTCAAGAAACAATCGTAGTAGTTGAACACCAAGACCCTAAGCCACATATTCCCTCTCCACTAGAAGAACCTCCTTTTACACATCCTAAAGCTTCTGCATTAGAAGCTACACAACCCTCTTCAGTAAGCTTTCACAGTTTCGAAAATGAAGTTGTTGAGATGAAAGGGAAGCTTGCTGAATTAAAAAAAAGTATAAAAGAGGGTATGGACAATCTTAAAAGCATGATGTCCAACATTTTAGATGTAGTCTCAAGACTACTTCCTCAACCCATAACATCCAAATCACCACCTCCATACCATAACTTGGCAGAGTCACATCCTGATGATAATGATGATGACAATGATGCTAGAACACCATCACCATATACATATACCTCACCCATACCAGACACTGAATCCACACACATAGAAAACCTTGAAACCACCATACACTTACCACCTGTAAACATAGAACCATACACATCACCCCAAATACACATCCTAAACACATAACCAATACAACAATTGGTTGAGTCACCTGCTCAGAACATTTTTGAGGATAATGAAGCCATTATTCAACCCCAACCACCAATAATGGAGATTATGCAATCAGCTCCAGTTGTTTATACAATAAAAAGGAAGAAGAGAATACAACAACCAGTAATAAAGAGAAGGAGAATGATCCTTCCAGTAGACTTAGAATTGGATGAAGTTCCAACACCACCAGCTACAACAGAGACAACAATGGAGCCAGTTTTAGTAGATGCTCCAGTTGTTCATCAAGCGGAAGACTTTGATAGTGAATACAACCTAAATTTGTTGAGTGATTTAGTCCAAAAGGTTGTACAAGAGGTTGGTTTAGAAGAATAGATGGCAGTAAAGGAAAGATATGTTAATAAAGAATCCAATGAAGCTATCATTTTAGGAACAGAAATAATAGAGGAAGTAGCAACCCCACAAGAACCAACCATAGAGCCAGTTTTAGTAGATGATCTAGTTGTTTCAACTGTTACACCTCTTCAACAAGTACCTCTCAGGTGCGCAATTTTGGATTTGGTAGAAAGGATGGCTGTTGCAAAAAGAAGGCAAGAAGAGGTAGATAAAGCATGGCAAGATAGAATTCGTGCTTTAAAGCAGTGACAGAATGATTATAGAGAGAGAGAGGCTCTAAGAAAATTGGAGGATGAAAGATGGTCCCAAGGAATCCTTGAGAAACATACTCCAACATGGGATTAACTTGAAACTTTCTACCCTCCACGCCTCCAACTAGAAGCAGCCACAGACCATGAAGAGGGGAATATTCAATCAGAAATCCCTGTGACTCAGGATGCTCCACAACAACAGTAGCAATAACCTCCTATAGATGCTCCTTAAGATGAGGAGGATTTCCTCACATTAACCCTATTAATGAAAGCCACAAAAGAGGAGAAGAAGAAGAAAACAGAAGCCCAACTTCAAACTCCCCCACAACCAGTAAATAAATCATCTTAGCCAGAAATTATTGAAGCCCTTCAAGGAATTGAAGACATGGCTGAAGATGATGAGAATCTCTATGATGATAGTATCCTCTACAGTGATGATGAAAAAGAGAGGAGGAGAGGCGAGGAAGCCAACCAACAGAAATTAGCTCAGTTGGAAAGTGATGCTACCCTAGCACAAAAACTACAAGAAGAATTAGATAGAGAAGAAAAGGCATCACCAAAGAATAAAGACCTAATTCCTCTACCAGATCCTACCAGTGAAACCCCTAGAAGTCAAGCTAGTAGAGGTAGAGGCAGGGCTAATGAAACGGGCAGAGGAAGGTTTGTTGATAGAGGTAGATGAAGAACTAGTCAAAGGAGCAGAAGTAGGAATAATAACAGGGGTGGAACACGAGGAAGAAGAAGGAGTAGAGACCCCTATGAAGACTTTCCCAGGCTAAGAAGAGGAAAAGGAAGTACATTTAGCAGAAGTTTAAGATATTGGTTGGGAATGGTCCACTAGAAGTCCTCTAATGTTCTAGTTTAGGGATTTTTTTTATATTATTGTATTATTTGTACAAACATTCTTTATTCTTTTCTATTCATGCAATAAAATACAAATTTTTCTTTTTAGATTTTTTTTAATTTAGGTTTATTCTTTATTTCTTTATAATGAAATTTTATCCCTAACTCTATCGATGCCCTAATTAGGCCTCGATATTAACATGTGTTTTTGCCAAGTTCTTTGTGAATTACAGACTTAATAGGTCTCGACAACCCAAGTTGACCCTCGATCTTACACAAGAGAGAAGTTTTCTTAACTTCTCAAGTTCCCTTTAATTGTGCTTTGATAGAATTAAAATCCCCTATCTGTACATATAATAATTGATAAACATTGCGAACAATGTTTGACTTAAGGGTGGGGGAGGGTTAAACAAGATAAAAGGGTCTAATAACTTAATAAGTTGCATGAATAGAGTATGCACTGATATAGATCAAGTTTCCCATGCAAATCCATAAGAACTTAATGAAATGGTTAAAATTTGATAATTTTTTTTTTTCGAAAAATCACTTAGTTAAATGAATTATGAAATTGTCTTGAAACTGAACAATTTTTACTTTGCTTAAATCAACTGATAGTATCCATGTGAAGTAGTTTTACTCATTAGTTAATTTAGAATTTTAAAGCTGGAATTAGCTTAAGGTCCTTAATATGACTACTCAGTCTTCTTACAAAAGCTTAAATGATTAGTATGTTTCCTAAATTAGTCATTTTGAGAGCCGTTTTAATTTATGGTGAATGATCAAGTAATAATCATAATTTGATGATTTTTCCTTGTGCATATTAACTAAAAGCAAAATAACAAAATTAAAAATGAAACTTGTGCTTAAAATTGGAATGGGCTTAGATTGGTCCCTTAGAAAAGCAACTTTTTGTCCCCTCTTTTAACTTCAAAATCCAAAAAAAAAAAAAAAAATTCTAAAAGATGGGAGTAACTCCCCGTCCAGAGGTAAAGAAAAGATGCAGGTAACACCCTGTCCCTCTGAAGTTGTAAATAGTGAATAAAATTAAGGAATAAAAAGGACAAATAAGAAAAAAGATTCAGGGGATGATCTGATGAACATGCATTCACTCTAGATTACTCTGCTTAGAGAAATGATTAATTGATTGCATACTTTTATGTATAAGGGGATAAAAGATGATTGAGTTTCTTCTTACTCTAATTGATCTTTTGAATAATTTTTGCTTAAATTCTTTATAAAATAATGAGAGTAAAAGCTTATTTACTTAGATAAGCCAATTGATTTGTGCAAAGGTAAATTTATTTCAGTCAGTAAAGATACTTAATTTTTCAATTAGATGATTTGTGCTTAAGATATTCAAGTCAAATAAACTATTCATGATTTGTTTTCTTAAAATAAGCCTTGTGATCTTTAATTTGTTTGCTTGAGGACAAGCAAAGGCTAAGTGTGAGGGAATTTGATAAGTCATTTTACTCTATATTTTTCATAGGATTTTTAGCTTAATTTGCTAAGAATTTCTAATAAAATCATACAAAAATCATGCTTTTGATAAATAATGTTCTTTTAAAGCTCTTAAAATCAATTAAGGAGTAAACAAGTGTTTTAATGTAGATTGGGAGCAAAAGAAACAATTAAAGTAAAAAATGCAGAAGTCGAGCCCTAAAAAGACATAGCCGAGGCCAAACAAAGAAAGAAGACAACAAAAATTGGTCTATCGAGCCTCAAATGTGAGCCCTCGACATGACTCTCGACTTCAATCGAAGCGATCAAGCATCATTTTAAAGAAAATACATTATCGAGCCTCAAAAATTGACCTTCGACAATTGTGTTTCCAGACTAATTCTTCAACAAAATTTCCTCGAGCCTCAACAATTTGACCATCGACTTTCTCAATTTTACCATCGATAGAGCAATGGACAAAAAACGCACATTTTACTTAAGAGTTCCATGAAGTCGAATCCTGATCTTGCTAAATATAGGCCTCGACCAATAGAGCACGTAACCCTCGACGAGTGTTTTCATAGATTATTTACGCGTGTAAATAGTTACCAAATTCTGTTGGAAAGGACCTATCGAATCTGCCACCTGTCAAATAAAGATGGCCATGTTTTCTATACCTAGTAGTCTATAAATAAACATGCAAGCATGCATTGTAAAGTATGTACCAATAGTGTAAATCAGTATTAACGTAGAGTAGATTTCTGAAGGATTTTTTAGTAAAAGAATTTCCATTTCTTTTTACTTGAAAATTTCCTCTGTTTTCTAGATAAAATCAATTTAACTCATTGTTTGTAACTTTCGATGAATTTTTGAGCAATTAATTGACTCATCTTTTGAACTTATTTTATTTCTTCTAATTTGTGCTTATTTTGATAAATTCATAGAGAAATAAACTCCTACAACTTAAGAATTACAAATCTAATTTTTGATTTAGTCTGATTTCAAATGCGCTTTCAAGTAAATTTGATTGGGTGCTTGTAATTAGTAACTTGAATTTAACTTATGGTTTTTAAAGGAATGTTGCATTCTTTTAGATCCACGATTGATTTCAATTGAATAGATCGAGAGATCATTCGATTGAATAGATTTATGGTTGCTAATGGAGTCGATCCTGATAACCTCTTACCGAGGAGTGGGTGAAGACTTTTTGTCACTTGTTTTGAAAATTCATTGAGTTGTCTTCTTAAAATAATGGATTCATGTTCTTTATGCAGATCTAATTAAAACTTTAGATTACTGGTTTTAGCTAAATCTAGAACTATTGACTTTGGGAGGAGCTTTAGTTGAAATTAAAGAATCCGATGGTATAAACACACCATTTCAACAACTTTTAAGAAGTTTTTATCCTTAGAAATCATTTTGATAAGGAATTGATGAAGTAACCCTGAGCTACTATTTCATAGAAGTTACAGGCTTATTTCTAAGTTTACCCATTAAACTTTTGTTAATATTGCTAACTTAGTATAGTTTATTTTTCCTTTATGTTTTTCTAAACTGTTTCTTTGGCTAGACATTTAATGGAATTGAGAGTGTACTAGATGCCAATCATTCCCTTGGGACCGACCTAAATCATTTACTATGCTACATTTGAAGGGTGCGCTTACCCTGTGAGACTGTAGTTGTTGATTTAGAAAATATTTATAAATTTGAAATACTCGGTCAATGATCAGTGGAATTTGAATCTTGAATTTCACAAATAACATTTTATTAACAACAACAACCCAAACACACTAAACCAAAAGTACAAGGGCTAATTTGCTAAAACCTAAAGATTAAACACTATGTTGCCAAAAATTGAAAGTACAAACAAACACTTTATCTACCATTATCTCATCTTTGTTTCATTATTCTATGTTTGATAACTTAGATTATCGTAGATTTTCTTGTGCCTATACTCTTACACTAACATGGTAAACTTACCTACATATAATCCAACAGGTAGTAATGTTTGACTTGCATGTGTCCTTCTCATATGTTTGCACATCATCGAGCTTTATTATCTAAACCATATGACTAGATAGTTGGAGGGACTATAATGTATTCCCAAGCTGGTGACAAAGGCAAGCACTTACACGAGGTTGGCCTATGCGGTAAGATGAAGACCATATGGGTTGTCTATCATACCATTGGTTAGAGTATTGGTTAGCCCATTATAAGGCTAACGTCGATAGAGGGAAATCTGAATCTATGTTATGGTATATTCAAATTACTCAGTAGTACGTTGGTCGCATCAAGGCCAAGTTCGATTACATAGTAATTTGTGATGTAGTATTTAGAATCGTTTCTTCATTTCATGTATAATATCTTCCTAACCTAACTCATTATGTATTGTGTGATGTAGGCTAGCTTTATCCATTGGTTGCCTTGCATGAACAACTTAGACTTCATATCTGAGGTGCAAGAAGTTTATGTAGTGCTGTATCGATTCATGGATGTCACATTAAATGATCCACTGGGGCCCTATGCTCTTGTTGATACCATAGCTGATTGCCTACTGTCTTAATTGATTAGAGAGCTTGCAGTAGACGACAAAATAGGGTAAGACTAGGGTGTAAGGTTGTAGGCATGAACCAATAGACATTAGGAACAATGCATCACCTACTATCGTTTGCTCATGGTTCTCTCCTTTCACATCTTTTACCCTTGCACCATGGAAGTCAAACCAATTGAGTCCATAAGCACCATATTTGATTCCATTTAAGAGTCCCTAACTAAGAACTCTAGTGCAACACTTTGAATTCCACTAGCTTGACATAGAGGCATCTAATGGCTCCTCATGATGATATGAGGAAAGGTCTCACTCGAGTTAAGTCCACTCCTGTGTTAATAGATATGACTCCTCATTATAGCCCACTTGGTGAAGATTAAGATGACATGTAGCTCGAATAGTTAGATACTTAGCTACGACCATAGTAACAACCACAACCACAACCACAACCACAACCACAACCAGAGCCTAATTAGGGGCTATATTTCCTTACTTGAAGAAGGAACAAACGATACCAATAGTTTGTGTTTCATATTTTTTTATTTTATATATTCATTTGTATAGTTTCAAACTCTTTCATAACCTTTTAGACGTAAAACAACACTAGTAAAGGATCAATTGGGAATATAATTTTGTTCATGCTAATGTGTTGTTGACAGATGACATTCAATTAATGGAGCTTGGCATTTCTATATGATTTGAGGTTAAGATGTTAGGATTTCACAACACATGTGTGCAACTTGGAGTTGTTATGTAGTTAAGCTTAGGATGGGTGGCTTATATTGCCGTTTGTAATAAGTTATTTGCATTTAAAATTGATGGAAGTTCGTAATTGGACAATTTTTGAAATGTAAAAAAGGTTGCAAAATGTTGTAGGTTAAAATGACGTCTTGAAGACACGATTTTAGCCTTTATGTTAAGGCACTGTTGTAGTGCTTATGTTAAAATCATGTCTTCTAAACACAATTTTAGTACTAGACCTAAACTAGTGTGTTGGTTTAGCACAAAAGGAAATCGTGTTTTTAAGATAGGATATCAAGTGTCATGATTTTGAGATTTTTTTTAAACATCTAATTATTATATTTTTTAAATTGCATTTTTTCCCTTTACCCTATAAATTATTGCAATCATATATTAATTTAAATGGTTGATTTACTTTTATGAGATGAAAAAAAATTGTCTTAAAAATTTTTAAAGGGATCTAAGTAATGCATTTTAGAATAGGTGAATTACACTATAATGTATCATTGTTTAGGGATAAATTTATTCAAGATATCAACGATTTGAGTGGTTAAAAAAATATTTCAACATCTCAAGTAGTTAAAACGAAGAATCATTATTTTATAAAGTAAGTTAAATAAGGTATTAATAATTAACTATTGACGAAAATTAAGGAGACTTAATTGAAAACAAATCTAAATGTTGATACCTTATATGAATTTTACAAAATGTTGATATCTCATTTGATTCACTTTATGAAATATTGATATATCTTTTTAATCACTCGAAACATTGATATCTTAAATTAACTTACTTTTAAGTGTTGACATTTTATGGTGTAAATTTACCCATTTTAGAAATTTGGGTCTATCCACATTCATAATAATTTTTAGGACGATTACCTTTATTTACCCTAAATATTAATTTGATAACGTTAGAATTATAAATATTTGTCGAGTTTCGAGGAGCGTGGTGATGAAATATGATCATAGCGACCAACACCAATGGAATAGTTTACTTTTAATTACAATTGACGATAACATTTTCGCAGTAGTTAACCACCACCATCACTCATTAACTATCATCTTCACCTTACATTAATTCATTATCACTTACCATTATAAAATCAATAAAACTTCTTCTTCTTATTTTTTCAGTAGAAAACATATAATATTGTTACTAATAGAAGGTGAAATAGCAAGATAACAGCATCCCTAAAATTAAGTAGCCACCCCTCTAATCTACCCACTTGCTGCCTTTCGTTACAGTATTTCTTGCCGAGCTAACATCAAAAAACAAAAGAAGTCTTTGGATCATATCCGTTGGCACTAAAACAAGTAGGAGTATTACACCCTACAAAATCTTTCAAGTTACCACTCATCAAATTTTCCTCCCACATTCCTCACAATACTACCCATGCTTGCAAAAATTTCTGATTCTTATAGGCGGCATTATAACTAATTTTGTTTAGAACCTTACTGCAAATATGTGGCTTTCTTCAAAAGTTTACCAAAAACTCTCTAACCAAAGCTCTACTTATTTCTAGTCATCACTCGTTACTTGTGGTTTGATAAACTTCTTATCTCTTTTACCCTATACAACCTATAGCATAAATAGAAAGAAGCATTATTATGGGTAATATTCATCCCTTCCTAGTTTTTTCGACCATTTTGCATTTCTTTCCATCAATTATTACATGCAAACTTAGGTCTTATCTTGCACCACTACTCCTCTATCAGAGCATGTTCCTCAAATAAGTGTTTTTCCTGTTTCATTTGAAGAATAGCATCAAATGCATTTAGGATCCACATTAACTTCTCTTTTCAAATGGTCATTCTTCACGGACAATCCATTCCATAGGTATCTCTACATAAAAAATTTGGATTTATGGATAAGTTTAACCTTCCAAATCCACTTCCTATTCTCACATTTTGAGTTTTGTTTACTTCTTTTGTTGTATAAAGAAGATCATAAACTAGTATGAGAAAGAATTCTTCACCAAATTATATTCCTTTATTTTCGTTTTTGATACTTGCTTGTATTTTATCTTTCTATGTCACTATAACAAATTTAATAATATAATATTATTATATATAGAGAGAGTTAAATTGTATAATAAAAATTAATAAAAAAAAGATAAAATTAGAAAAAAATGTTACTAAAAAAAAGTAAAACTTTAAAGGATATATCGGACCACTCGAAGACCTTCCTAGATCCTAAATTAATACTGATGCTTTCCTATCATATGCTCACAATGTGAGGTTCCCAATGGATCTTTAAGGTATGAGATCTAGCCTTTTAACTTAAAAGACATCATTCTGCCTTTAAACTTTATTATAACGAGGTTCCTAAATGGTATGGAAAATCGTATTAGGAAAAAATTGAGGAAGAGGACTAAATATGGTGGCTAGGATTTCCTCATTAGTTCGTAGGCTATAGTGATAAAGGAAAGGTAAGAAATCCTCAATTAAGTTGGAAAACTTTTGGTTGAGTTGTTTCTAACTTATCAATTTTCGATTAAGGAAAATCAAAGGAAGGTGGCAAAGGTGGTTGTGAACAAATAACAAGAGTGCTTTATTGCATTGTTGTAAGGGGAACATCTTTAACTCGTCTAGTTTGAGATTTTACTTGTCAACATCATGCAAACCACTTCAGTCTTATATATAATTGTGAACTTACAAAATAATCACGATTATCATTAGATATATGAATATTCTCACAAGTCAAATGTAAATTATAAAATCTAAGTTATAATAGGAAAGTTCATGGAATCATACACAATGTGAATTGAGTTAAATTAAATAATTAGATATAATGTTAAAAATTGGTGAATTTCAGATTAAGAATGATGGAGAAAAAATTTTCACAGATAGAATTCCAACGTGGAATACCTTAGGTTGATTAATAGGCTGGAAACTTGAAAATGTTGAAAATAAAATAAAAGCAACAGACAAGATTGATATTTGGCCGATCACATGGGGAAACCTGGCCAATTAAGTTAGGATAAAAGAAAAGTCAACTAACCTAATCATGATTGATATGAGGTAAGACTACATTTTGTTAAATGGGAACTAGTGGAACCAAATCATAAATCATGTCGATCAAGTTGCTTTTAAATAGGCTTTAGCTGACCCACTCTAGACCCCACGTGATTAAATTGAGAGAAACCCAGACTTTAGAAAGAAAGATATGACCTTTTAGTGCGAATCGATTATTAATTAATTATGTTATGTACAACTAAAGAATTCAAATTCAATTCAAAGTTATTCGAGTTTTAATGAGTTGTATCTAAGTAGATGAGCTATCGTTATATCATAGATATGCTCCTCGGATAAGAATAAACAACTCATAACTATTTGATTATTGAAAATTGAAATTCGTTGTTGGATGTGCTTGTATTGTGGTTTGCTATAGATGCTTCACAGAGTGTTTCCCATCTTTTTTTTTTTTTTAATAAACATCTACAATGATGCGGCTAATACTTTTAGATCATTAATATTTTAACCAGGTCATAAGTCCTAGTAGTGGAATTAATATTTAAATACATAGAAAAGTCCCATTGATTAATACTAATATTTAGGAATGTAGTCGAGTTGGATTTCGAATGGATCATATAAACTCGAAATCTGAAATGCTACTCTATAGGATCTACTAAATCGATCATATAACCCTATAGGGTTTTGATGCTATATCCAAACTTGCTTAATAAGATTTGATTTAGAACCCAGAACCCCACTCTATAATCCTATTTTTAACCTATTTTTTAATTTTAATAATAAATTTAAGAAAAGTTGATGCTTCTGACACAAGTTTCTATACATTTAAAGATGAAAAGATGCATGTGAAATTGATAAAAAAAGTTACAGATCACATTCATTATACAACATATAAATACATAAATATATTACTTTATCACTGTATAATTTCTTAAAAATATGGTTAAATTAAATTTATTGGGAATTAAATATAAGAGATAACGAATAATATTAATCTCTACAACAAACATGACTTGAACAAAATTTAATAAAAAGTTCTAAAATCCGTAACTAGTTTAGTAGACATTAAAAAAAAATCCTTGTGAGATAAAAAGGATGGCATTTTATTTATGTCTTCTTTCCTCTCTTTGCTCCTTTACTAATGCTTTTTATTTATTTATTTTTAAATTTTAAAACTAAATTATCAGGTATCCATTGAATTTATTAAATGATTCAAATTCGACTCTATAACACTATAGGTTTTTACTATCTATTAAAACCCAATCCTAAAATCCTACGGGGTTCAATTCTATAAAATTTTTAATAGATCGGGCTAGTTAGACTTTCTATAATGGCCTAGCCAATTACATTCCTATTAGTACTAAGTTTATTATGAGACAATTATGGCTTAAGGGCCATAACTCTTGGATCAGTTAACCCATATATTTATAACTCATAGACTCTAAGGATGACTGAATCATTACATGTTTTTGTGATTTTCTAATATTAAATATGATAAATAATTGGACTAGTAAATGCCATTTAAAGGTGTATGCTGAATTAGTATAACCTATAGGAAACATGCAGTTTGTCATATGCTTATGCTTGCCCACAATACCCATATATTAGGTCTTACCACTTAGCCAAATCTGGATATGAGATTTTAGGTGCCAACGAATTTCAATATGTTGAAGCTTATAATTTTCTTAATTATTATCCATACAGTAGGCGTGGCTTTATTGGTGGCAATCATGAAGGCTATTGGGAATAGAGGAAATAGCTACTTTAAAATTGTGAAGATTTGTTTAGGATAATAGCAGGTTTAGAAAATCCCTTTCACTTAAGCTGATATGATAATGAAATTGTCAACATTTATATTTTGAATTTTGGATAAACATTTATTATGAAAATATATTGTTGGTTGTTATTAGATTACGAGTCTTGGAGCGGAGGTTTCTATTGTAAATAGGAGTACGTGGTAAAGTTATTATTCTCCAATGACTTTTGGGGGCATCATAACACACACATTATATATATATATATATATATCATTTTGTTACTTATATTTTTTCTGGCCGGTTTATATTTTCTTATTGAAATTCATTACATTAGAAGAGATACTGACTTTCAGTATATTATTATAATAGAGGAAATTGTATGTTTTTCCGATCTATTAAATAAAAATTAGACAAATACAAATTATATTAAATTAATTACCTAAATATTGATGTAAAATCGTATCTTTAAAATGTGATTCATGAATTTATACATGAATGACATCTTTTAGAGTCGATTCATAAACAAATATGAATCGTTTGTTAAAAATACAATATATGTAGAAAATACGTGAATCACCTTTTACAGATGCGATTCATCTTAAAAAAAAAGTAAAATGTTATTTGAAAATACGATTTAATACCACATGAATTTTTTTATGAACCGCATCTTAAAAGGGCATTTGTTTTATAAATTTGTGAAACGTCTATTATATATGCCATTTTCCATTAGTATTTGCATAATTATATTTGTGTTATTTGTATTTGTGTAGTTTTTTCTATAAAGTTGGTAGATATGTATTTCACTCTATCATAATATTTGGTATGTATGATTAACAGAAGTAAGATGAAAAAAATTGCAAGTTCTATAAAGTACATCAGAAGCAGTAGATTTTAGGGTATGAATTTCATAAGATGAATTATGGTAAAATTTTTAAAACTTTCATTAAGAGAGCAGTTTCTATCCAGTACATCTAGAGACCACTTATTTTTATTATCTAATACATACCTATTTTATAATCTATTCTACCATATAAAATCCCGTAGGTTTTAGGATCCAACAAGTTTTGATGTTCACTCCTAATGCTATATCTACATTAAATTAACACCTTGTTTATTTTTTAATTTTATATTTAGACGTGAAGATTTAATTATGGCTCATTATTATCATTTTTCAATTCCTTATAATCAGTAAAGATCTTAATGACACATAAATTTAGTTCAAAGAGGGAAATAAGAATCAATTGCATAGAAATAAGGTTGGAGAACTCATGTGCATCTTGCCTTTAAAATTATAATGTCTTTGTGGAAGAAAAACCTTTTTTCCATACTTAAAAAGCATAGTTTCCATAAATTAATACTTGCAGTACTCCATTCATTAAATCCATCAGCTGGTGCTGACAATAATGGATCATATCGTGGATTGTGATTGTATGACACATCGAGTGGGATTTACATACGAAATATAAGAATGTTGTTTAGAAGAATCCCAAGCAATTATGATATTCCACACATACATACGTACAACAATTATAGCTTTCAAAATTCAAATACCATAGGACCTTATTTTAAGACCACTAAGATCCACAAGCCCTAATTGAACATGTATAAATTTCCATAGCAACCCCAAATGTCATTTCCACCTACTCTTATATTTTAGCCTTATATTTAATGTCCTTGTTTATTAACGAAGCTACTAGTGATTTTGCTATTAGCACCATGACGATAAAATTCCACCATGCACATGCTCATCACCAATCTTATACAATACTGTTTGGTTATCTCTTGTGGTGTTCTTGAATCAGATAAAGAGTCCTTATTATTTGAAGACAACACAACACGTTTGCTGAAAATTTGTTTTTTCCCCCGCCAAACTATTGCAAGAATGAACTTTACGCTGTGTTTGGATTGAAGGAAATCTAACGAAAGTGAGAGAAGGTAAGAGAAATGGGGTGAAAGGATTGTGTTTGAACTTGTTTTTAGAGAGAAATGAAGTGATGAGGGAGGAAATGAAAGGAAAGATGGGGAGGTTAACTTTCTCTTCGATTTTGGAATGCAAGGGAAGGAAACGATGGGAAGTTAAGGTAAAAGGATGAAAATACCCTTTAAAAAAGGAGGGAAAATAAAGTCAGGTGGTTGCTTTTTTATATCCAACAGATACGTTATTCTCTATATAAAACCCCAAAGAAATAACACTCTATAAAACAGAGGGAATTTTCCTAGTAAATAACCAGAAGCAACATCAATATCTTAGAACAATCGTAGCAGGGGAGCAAAATCGCTCCACAGGTCTGTGTACTTTATATATTTTTTTCCTTTATACGTGAACTTTTCAACACTTGTAGAAAAGAAAATGTATATCCTAATATGATATTCTTTATAAATAAACTTTATAGTTTCTATTTCAATGATCTTTTTCTTTTTATTTTCTTAGTCGCATTTATAATATTTTGGTGTCTTGTGTTGCTTCTATAATTAACCTATTTGTAATATTTTAGGCTTTCGTCATGGATAATGGTTTACTTATAGAAGATATTGACTACGATGATGATTTTGAGGATAATTTTGAGGATGATTGGGTTGAGCATTTTGTAAGAACATGGGTAATGGCAAGTGCACAAGTAGTATGTTATGTAGTAGGAAAAATGTTTGGAGTATGTAATCATCCACATAGTATATATAGATCAATTCCTAGCATCACGACATTAGTAGAGAGGAATGCAATTAGGCAAGAGCTTTTGACACAACTAAAAGATGATAAAAATTGTCGAAATATTACACACATGGGTTCCATGGCTTTTGAAAACTTATGTGGCATGTTAAGAGATATAATTTTTACATATTTTAGCACATAATGTTAAGAATCGCACAATATCCTTTTTCTTTCCGTCGCTCGGGTGAAGCAATAAGTTGGCACTTTCATAGTGTTCTTAGAGCAATCATCTCTTATGAAGACAAATTTCTTAAGCAACCTTATGGCACAATCGTACTACAAGAAATTCTCAACAATAAAAGATTTTATCCATATTTCAAGATAAATAGTTATAAACTCTTTCTAAATTGCAATCTTTATAACTTTCATGCTTTTATGTATTTCTTTTATTGATGTATCAGGATTGTGTTGGTGCAATTGATGGCACACATAATTGTGTGATAGTACCAAATGCCGATGTATCAAGATTCCATGGTAGGAAAGAATATCCAACCCAAAATGTACTGGATGCTTGTTCTTTTGATCTCAGATTTACATACCTGTTACCTAGTTGGGAGGGTTCCATATTAGATTCAAGAATAATAAAAGATGCTTTTTCTAGAGAAGATAACTTAAAGATTCCTTAAGGTATAAATGTTACATACATAAGTTACTTTAAACCACAAAATTTATGATAAAGTAACACATTTTATGTAATAGGAAAATATCACCTTGTAGGTGCTGGCTTTATGATAAGGAGTGGGCTCATACCTCCTTATAGAGGTGTACGGTATCACCTAAAGGAGTATTCAACATGTGTACCACAGAACCCTTGTGAGCTATTCAATCATCAGAATTTATCACTACGCAATGCCATTGAGAGAGCATTTGGTGTATTGAAAAAGTGGTCTCCAATTATATCAAGTGCTACTGACAAACATTACACATTTGAAACCCAATGTGATATCATCTTAGCTTCTTGCATATTACATAACTATCTAATGGATGTTGATGTAGATGAGGCAATTATATCTAAAGTAGACCATGAGCTTTAAAATGTCGAAATAGAAAACAATGGTAGCATACAGGATAATGATATAGGTGATTCCAGATTGGGAGAGATAAGAGACATTATTGCAGCACAAATGTGGAATGATTATGTACTAGATAATTAAGGGGTGTAACTCAAGGATTTTGGCAGGAAACTATAGTGCTTTAAGATGAAACATTTATATGGATGTATCACTAGCTTTAGTTTGTAGAAAGAAGTACTTTGTGTCGTTGAAAGTGAAACATACTTTGTAATAGGAGCAATCTTTTGTATATGGTGGGGAATCATAGATTCAATGTGTATCAGCTTAATGTAGTGGGAAAATTCGAATGTTTTCCTTTTCCAATTGTATGTTTCCTTTTGATATGTGAAAACACTTGATTTGATACGTCTTCATTTTCTATGGTTCATTTATGATAAATATATTATAATTTAGAAGCACCTAATTCAATTTGTTGGAAAATTATTTGTTCCGTACAAGTAGGAGCATATGAGTTTAGGAAATGAAAGGAACATATACGATAAAGCTAAAACTAGGAAAAGGGCACATCTTTAATGGATAGAAGTCATGGAAGAACACTTGGTTAATGCTTTCTACCACCAAATGGTTAATGGGAATAAGCAAGATAGATCATTCACTTCAACAGCATATGACAATGTTGTGAAGGAACTTCGCGAAAAGCTAAACAATACATCTATTGATAAGGAGAAAATTAGGAGTAGATGGCAAAAGACAATTAAACCTAATTTTCATGAAGTGTTTGATCTCCTTAAATTAAGTGGGTTTGCATGGAATCATATCTCCTTTTTTTTTTTTTTTAAGTTGAACCTGAGGTTTGGCAAGCTTTGATAGAGGTATTGGCTCTTACCTATGGTGTTTCTATTGTTCATGTATATGCCATAGATTTTTAACCTAAATAATGTTGTTTCTATTTATAATTGTTTCAGGAAAGACCTGCTGCAAAGAAGTGGATGGCCAAACCAGTCATGTTTTATGATATACTTCGAGAGATATTTGGTAGCGATCGAGCTACAAGTCAAAGTGCCAAGACAACAAAGGAGAAAATAAGAAGATGGAATCGAGAGAAAATTGCAGTAGAAGCTACGAAGATATCTGAAATAGATGATTTGGTTTTTGAAAATCAGGTGATACTGGATAACTCAATCCTAAGCCCATGTGATGATTATAATGAAACAACAATTTCCATATCAGAGACTCCTCCTAATACAAGTCCAACAAATGTATCAACCTTCCCTCATGAGATGGATTCACAAACTTCAGCAAAGGTAAAGGTAAAAAAATGCAAAGTTGGTATATGAAAATCAATGAAAAAGAGGTTGAAAAGGTTCACCTTGCAATTAAGGAAGTGGCTGAAGCTATAAGGTTAGGAAGTGAGGTCTTCAAGTGCTCTAGGCCACGTATATACTCTGAAGAAGAGGTTTTCGAGGAGCTCATAAAGACTGGATTGATGAGGAACTACGATTTGAAGCATATGAATTTTTTACGAACAATCCTAAGAGAGTAAGAATTTTTTTTTTTTTTTTTTTTGCTGCCCTCCATCGAAGCAAAAAAATTATATCATTCACAAAATGAAGAATGAATGAAGGAACATGTAGTGAAACTCCATATGAATTAGACAACAATGGGATGACTACAGCCATGATTGAACTTGCTAAGACTATGTTTAGTTACATCCAATATGTATAGGTTATGGTTTTGTAAATAGTCATAGTCATTTGGGCTGTCTTTTGAAGGTTTATATATATTTTGATAGTATGATGGTCAAGATCCATGTAGTACATGAAATGTTAGTGGAACTTCTGGACATTTTGTAAATAGTAGGAGGAAGACTCCTTTTGTGATGATCAACTAGAATTAGGATCTTGTGGATGATATTTATATGGATTCTGCAGTAAAAAGTTTGGACAACAAGGATCTGTTTATTTTTTGTGGTCAATGACTTGGAAGCTCCAATTTTGGATGAACTGTAGGGGTTTGTTTACAACCATTAGCTATGATTATGATGATCTACTTCACTAGTATGGTTAGTTTGAATTAACTAAGATATTTAAAACTGATGATAATTTCTCTCCTTGTTTTAATTGGTACTTCACTAATTGTTACTTCTATTGATCTGTTTTTTTTTTCTCTTAAATATTCAAAGAAGTATTGGATGAAAAATGATTTTTAATTTTTGTCAGGTGCAGTAGGTATCATGTATACTATTTACTTTACATCATGCGAATGGCATTTATAAATTACTTTTCTTTTGGTTTGTAAGTTTTTTTTCCCAAACTCTTTCCTTTCATTCATTACTTAATGTTTCTACTTTAAATCTTTCTCATAGTAGGAGGAGATCCTTTATGACATCTTGCTCGGTCATACAGGTATGCTCTCCTTTCTATTATGTTCTTTCGCAATGCATATACTTGTGTATTTGTCTGTTTCTTTTATATACATGTCAGTTTTATTTCCATTATGTGATGTGCTATTTTTTGTTCTCAAACTAGTGTTTTAAAAGTCCTATCTTGGTTAATCTAACCCTCAAACCAAGTTCAAATGGAAAATCTCAAACCCAAGTGCAAACACCACTTCATTTGTCTCCACCGGCACCACAATTAGCACATTATCACTTCCTCCAATAGCATCAGCAGCAGTAGATGAATGCCCATCAAAGGTTCTCCTCACCCTAAGTATGCCTAGTCTATTCTCCATTTGCAAGTTATTGATGTGAAATCCATGCCATGAGACATTGCATCATGCTTTATTGTATAAATTATCAGCTCAGGTTTGTAATTATGTGTATGAACTGTGATATAATTTAGAATAGCTTTTACTTGCATATTAGAAAACTCAGATGTAAAGTCATTTTTTATGGAGATCATTTGGCCTCGTCAAGGGAGAATATAGTCTTCCACCTTTTCAAGGTTTGGATGCACTTGTAATGGTGGATATAGATTGTTTTTTTCTTTTTTCCTTTTTTTTTTTGTGCGTTCGGCCAAGGAATACGAAAATTTGGGAGAATTTTTAGTATGTAAGAATTGTCTTGTCTTTGCTGCAATTAGTAATATAAACAGTTTTAGGGTCAATTACATGACATATATGATTACATTCCATAACTATTGAGCAAGAAGAAAATACTTGTTTCTAAAAGCAAAAGAAGTTTGGTATCTGCATGGTAGAGTCGGCCATCTTTTCATTCAATCCAAGAATGAACTGTATGTATTTGGGTCAAGTGCTTAATGAATCTCACAATTTTCAAGTTTAGAGCATATTTTAGTGTTGAAATGAATTTTCTACAACCAGGCATTTGAATAAGCATGTTTGCCCTTGAGATTATAGCATGTGATAGAAGCATCATATTTTTCTTTACTTACATCTTTGTATCTAAATCAACATGTGAAAAGAAGATCAATTCTTGTAATTGAAGTACTCATTTTTGCTTTTCATCTTGTCACAGCAACTAAGAGTGAAGTATTGAACCAAAACAAAATGGGAGCAGCAACATAAATGATTATAGGACCAAGAAACTTTCAACTCATTTCATATTCCAAAGCTACCAATCTCAATCTCAAGTCATAAGTAATCCACAATAGAACAAATTATGCAACCTCAAAACTCCAACAAGACAAAAAACAGTAACAGCCGATTTATGTAACAGAATTTCCAACAAAAGTAACACCAACTGCAGCTCCTTCGCATAGACTAGAACAACCATCTCTAAATTCCACATGGAGCACTTTACCCAACGCAAACAGCGCAATGCATAACAGCACTAGCCGAGCCTCCCTTATACGCCAAGCAGCAGCTGCAATCATCTCCGACAACACTTAGTCCACAATCCAACAACAACAACAGTCAACAACAGCTCTAATGCACCACATCAGAGTAGATACCACAATAGCTCGAGCCCCATCCCACACCAGCGAAGGCACGCAACAACTCCATAACATGTTGGGCATTGAAGCACCATACCATGCCAGCTGAGCACCCTGCACCAGCTCTCGAGTGCTTAGTTGAGCGCTCAAGTAGTATGATCCACATCACTCAACGTGACAGATGAGTGCCTAGCAGCTCATGGTATTTTTAGAGCAGCAACCTTCCCATGGAGCGCTCAACACAACAGGAGCAATAGTTGCCATTAGAGAATCAAGCAGCTTTCACTTTCATGGGACTTCCCAAACACAGCATTAGGCAGTCAGCTTATTTTTATTTCTTTTTTTAATTTTTTATCACAGGAATAAAATCCCTGCGATTGCATTATAAATATTTTAATATAAATTTCTATTTATTTAAAATACTATAATAAGTTGTTATTATTTATTTTTTATTTTTATAATTTATAACTAATTGCCCTATTGCAGGGACCATATTACATTGGCACATGTCGAAGCGACATGATGCCTACAATAGGATGTAGTTAAAAAATATTAAAAAAGGGAAATGAGCATCCATGGATTACATGAAATGAGTGAAAATTTTCAGATTACATGAAAAGGGTAAAAATTTTAAAAAATATAAAAATTGTAATAAATTATGTCTTGTATAGGTTGCAAACACAAAACAGCCTACGTATAACGGTCTCACATAGTATTATGATAACGAAAAAAAAAAAGAAATCATGTTAGCTACTAAGTAATTAACTCAAGATAAATACTATCACCCCAAATTAGTTAAAGGCATGATCAATCTGCGATGCATAACTCTTAAGCGTCATACACTAAGGTTAACCTAATCTATAATATCGTAATCGTTACAAAGCAAATTTTAGATTATGAAATAATTAAATTAGATTCTGTAAACAATTGAATTTGCAGCAGAGAATAAATTTCATAAATATGCCATCAGTTATTCTAAAATAAAGAGTTTCAAATATCTTATGATACAAACCATGGGCTTATAGATAGGCCCTCATTAAAACATAAGTTTGATAGCAAAGTTCCGTATATGTAAGATAATGATAATGATAATGATAATAATCTAGCGAATCCTAGTCACTCCACTCGTCAAGAAACTCCTCGAAGTCTGTGCCATACCCCATGTAATCATAGGTACTATCATCATAATCATCAACACCTGAAAAGAAAGGAATGAGTCGAATCCTAGTATGACAACAACACAAGCACACACAGGATGGGCACAGGTATTTGTTCTAGATGCAATGTAAAAATCAACAGTTTATATCTTCAAATTAAAGTATAGCAAAACAATAATGGAGCAACCGCACTTCGACAACACGCTGGAAACCTGAAAGTCTTGAGTAGCAGTAAGTGCTCAAGGGTTTGATATAGGTAGCCCGAATACGTCTATCTCCTATGAAAACATCTACTAAATAGCTTTGTCCAGGGATCATAACCATTACGCAGCTCTACTCATCACAGTCCATAATATAGTGTAGCTCAATTAGTCTCATAAATGCGAACTACACTATACTACTTCTCTTCGATCTAAATAGACATTACCCTGATACTATTCCCTCTATCAGTTATCTGTCATGCAACTAATAACCATCATTTTTCCAATATCAATAATGGAGGGTAGCCTAAGCACCTAACTACCATGCTGGCACCGCCTACCGAGATTGCCATCTCTCCAACCAAATTAAATGACCATGCACAAGCAACAAGTAATTATTAAAGCCATCTTTAAGTATTAATTTATTTAGACTGTCTACCTTAGTGAGCAACACATAAGTCACTACGTACCTGGTACAAAATCTAAATAAATAGAAGATAAGTAGAAGGTAAAGCAGAAGACAAACTCTTAACAATATTTGCTTAAGAGATTAACTCATATAAGAATTTAAATCAATCATTAATTTATATCAAACTCATGTTAAATACTCATGTTTCTAGCAAATATACATTTGAAATAACATATTCTTCTTGTTATTCGTGGTCTGTCACATTGCAATTGTATTTAAGTCATTTACATGTTAATTTGATCTTATAAGAGTTCACTAGTTAGATTAATAACTAAATATAAATTGCTTGTTTCTAAAGATTTTCCCAAGTCAATATTAGTTAATAAATCTATATTAACTTAATTTAGCCAAGTTGGATAGAATTAATCAATCAAGTTTATTTTATATCCAACTTAATATACTAAACTTATTTTATGATAATTAGGTCATTAATTAGTATTTTAAATAGCATATCCTATGTTAAATCCAATAAACTTTTATTAAGTGAAATAGCTCATTTAAAATATAATTATTCTATTTATATAATTTATAATCTATTTTTATATCTAAATATACTAAGGAATCTAAGTTAGTTTCCTATTATATTTTATTATCTTATAATGCCATATTTATTCCTATTTTATTAAATAAATTCCTAAAATTATAATAATTAATTATTCATCGTAAAATTTATATTTTAATATGTGTCGATAATATGTGCACCTTTACTTTATTTAACCAGTTCACTACTTTAAACACGAGTTCTTAAGATCAAACTTTTATGTAAACTTTTGACACGTATATTTACATGTTTATAAGCTCATTTGGCCTAAAGTAATTAGTTAATTATGGTTTTCTTTAAATTAATCTCATTAATCTATATTATAAAACAGAGCACTGACAATGACGATTGATCGGTTCAAGCCAATTTGACCATCAAGATGACCGGTTCTTAGCTAATTCACCACCAATTTTATGAAGTAACATAGGTCTATTGTTATGATAAGGACTTGCCACCCGTTCGGCCTCTAACATTGACACCACAACAATGATGCCTAAGTTGATTTGAAACAATTTTGTGATTTTTGAATTCCCTTTGTTAAATTCAACTTCGAATCTATTTTTGTCATCGAAAATATGTTTATTCTGTGTTGTTTCATCTAGTTCATACTTAGATTTATATTTTACAAATTAAGTCACAAATCATAACTCAAATCATCATTATCAACACAATGTACCAATTTTCCAGCACTTACATAATACATGTATATACTTCAAGATTTTGTTTGATAATTTCATTTCAAGAAAACATATCAATCTAACAGAATCATACACATATATATATATATATATATATATTCATATTTTGGTGCACACACACACACACACACAAACACAAACACGAACATACAACAATTTCACTAAATCAACAACTATTATAACATATATTTATATACATGCTCATTTCGGATGTCGTGCATACATATATTAATCTATACTTAAATCTAAGTTATCATTTAGTAATTTTACATGCATATATGTGTCATTAACATAGTTAAGCACACTAATTAAAATTACTTACTTGAATTAGCAAAGTCAACTAAATAATTATCTCTGCTACTACTTCTACCACTCAAGAGTTGATGGAGCTTCTTCAAACTTTTTTTTCCTAACTTCAACCTTGTTTTTAGTCTTTAATTTCACCTTATGTGTGTTGATGTTGAAGAATATTTTATTGTATATTTTTGAAGTGTTTTTGAGAGTGAATTGGGGAGAGAGAAGTTGTAAAATTTTGCAGAGATAGGCTAGGGTTTCTTCTTGAGATGGGTTTTTATATTGTGTGTAAAATTATGTAGAATTCTCTAAACTAAATTTAAATTAAGGTTCAAAATTACTCGTATTTTCATACGAATTGTCTAATAATATCTAATTAATCAAGACACAGAAATTTAGGGGATTTCAAGTACTATAATGTACCATGAAAATTCATTTTTTAATTAATATCTTAATACAAAAAAAATTATTAATGTGTAACAATATTTTAATCTATTAATACAAAAGAAGTGACATTAAATGACATTTACTAATGAAGTTAAAAGAACCTCATTTAACAAAGTAATTATTTTGTTTAATTTTATGGATAAAAGCACAACCAATTTAACATTGAATAAGATTGTAGTCTATCAAGAAGATAAATAATACATTGTAAATACAATGATATATTTCTTTCAAATAAAAAAAAATATCATGAAGGAAAAAAGATATTGTACTAATTTATTATTCATTTTTCACAAGTCACTTATGTTATAGTTTACTATTGATTCTGCGACTTCCTTTTTTTTTTTTTTTTTGAAGTAAAAAGTAATCTATACTATTTTCCATCTCAAATTCTAACTCTATCATCATATTACATTTTGGAAAACTCATAAAAAAATTATACTATTTTTTAATCTCAAATTTTAATTATATTATCATATAATATTTTAGCACACAGAGGTGGTTGTGTTGTTTGCTATTAATTTCTTTATGCAACCTCTATTTAGGCTTTCATATGTACCTCAATTTTTATAACATTAATACTTAACAATTTTTGAAGCTATATTTGATAAAAAAAATCCTCACTAAAAATATATTAATACCTAACAATATTTTTACCATATGTTTGATAAAGAGTTCTCATTGAAAATGGGGTTTAGTAAACAAATTCTTTGGTTGATTTTCCTTAAAGAAGTGACATTAATAGATATTTGGTATAAAAAAAAACAATAAGCTATTTTAGCAAAGTAATTATTTTGTTAAATTTTATAAATAAAATCATAATTGATTCAACGTTGACTAAGGTTATAATCTATCAAGAAGACATGCAAGAGAAAAAAAAAACCAATCATATCTATTTCTAGTTAAAGCAAACATATCATAAAAAAAAAAAAAGAACATGTATTAACTTAGTGCCCATTTTCCACAAACCGTTTATGTTATAGTTCACTATAGATAATCTTTCAACTACCTATAATATATCTTAGTGTTGATATTCTGTGATGCCAATGGATTAAAGAATGAAAAATGCTACTTGAATGCAAGTAGAAGTTTGAAGACAAACTTAGGAAAAATGTATTGTAATAATTCTTTTTTGCTGGAATTTGTTACACAGCATGTGTATATTAATAACCTAGGATCAAGGTGATGGTCTTGTGGATAATCCTGCCATGTCACCTGTACAATACTAATGATTCTGCTCTGATTTGCCGTAACAATTTGTACATATTTCCACACATGGCCTATCTACTAATTGCTATACTGATATAATTCTATTGCTAAAATAGCCCATAAACCCATTGGCTTATTATTTTGGCCCAAACCTTGCTCAAGGCCCACCGACCATTTCACATGACCACTTTCCCTTCTGTACTAGGATCCTTCCAAATATTCGTACTTTCTTTTTTTTTTTTTCTTTACCTTCAGTTCGTTGCTTTCCCTTCCTCTCCTTCTCAACCCTAACAAACCTTAGATCAGCTCCTCGTACTTCGAAATTCCTTGTCCACAAGGAATAATTAAGAAATATGAGTTTAGATCATTTAGGAACTCCCATGTTACGTCTGCTAGAGAGAGATTCCGCCATAAGATAAGCACCATAGTCTCTGCTATTACCCCTCTTAACCATTTTTCGATTAAGGATGGATTGAGGCTCTAATTCCTTCTCTATGTTGCTTGCAGGTGGCAGATCTGTAGTTGTGATGGGATATCCATGGTATTTCTTCAACTGAGAGACATGGAAGGTAGGGTAAACTTTAGATCCATCTGAGAGATCAAGTCGATAAGCCATGTTCTCTATCTTTTCAATTATCTTGAATGGTCTGTAGTATTTAGGAGTTAATTTTGTGCTTGAGTGTTTCTTATTGAATTTTGCCGATAGGGTTGCAATTTCAAGAGAACTTATTCACCAACTGCAAAAACCACTCTGTCCTTTTCTTATCAGCTAGCTGTTTCATTTTGTTTTGAGCCCTCTTGAGATGAAATTTGAGTAATTTCATTGCTTCTTCTCCCTTAGTCAATAGTTGATCCACAACCTCATTCTTCGAATCCTTAGGAATATAAGGTGGATGTATGGGAGGGGAATATCCATATAGGATTTAGAAGAGGGTGTTATGGGTGCTAGTATGGTAGTTAGTATTATACCACCACTCGGCTAAGCTCAAATATTGGCTCCATCTTTTAAGCTTGTCCCATGTCTTGTATCTTAGATACGTTCCTAAGCATCGGTTGACCACCTCAGTTTGGCCATCTATTTAGGGGTGGTAAGCTGTGGACATGTTGAACTCTACTCCTTGCAACCTAAAAAACTCTTGCCAAAAGGTGCTAACAAAGATAGGGTCACAATCACAAATAATAGTGTCAGGCATACCATGCAATTTGTAAACACTATCTAGATAGCATTGGGCTACTGAGCTTGCGGTATAGGGGTGAGACAAGGCTATAAAGTGTCTATACTTACTCAGCCAGTCCACCACCACTACTAGAAAACATTCTTACCATTGGAAATAGGTAGTCCCTCTATGAAGTCCACGCTTACCTCCTACTAGCATGCATTAGGTATCTTGAGTGGCTGTAGCGCCCTGGAGTGGCCATCGTTTCTAGTTTGTAACATTGGCAAATATCACATTCTCTTACCCAATTTTGCACCTCCTTCTCTAGTTTGGGCTAGTAGAGAGCATTAGCTATCCTTAGATAGGTTGCTTGAGTGCCTGAATGACCCCCCAAGGCACTCTCATGATCATTTTTCAACAACTTGTCCTTAAGGATTTCGGATGGACTAACTACTATCTTACCCTTTCTTAAGGATTCCCTATTGCCATGTGTAGTTCCTAACCTTCTGCCCTTGCCGTAGCCTTGATATGATGTCTTGGTAGCCACCTGGTAATTCCTAACTCTTTTGGATTTCTTCCATCACATCTGATAGCATTGTAGAAATCATTAAGTGCTGCAAGTGGTGCTAATCAGCTCTAGACAGAGCATGTAGCTTTGTTCAAATGACCACTATTATATTCAATGACATAATCCATGCTAGCTAATTTGGTAAGCATTTTTGCTGTGTGGAAGTAGTTAATCTTTGACCTAGCAAGTATTTTAGGCTTTGATGGTATGTTCTTATGGTAAAATGCCTCCCAACTAAATAATACCTCTACATTTCAATGGCATAAACCAACGCCATCAACTCCTTCTCATATATAGACAGACCTTGAAGTCTAGGGGCCAATGATCTACTGATGTATGCAATGGGATGATTCTCTTGCATCAATACCGCCCCTATCCCATCACTATAAGCATCAGCCTCCACTACAAACCTTTTGGAATAATCTGGAAACCTTAGAACATGTGGCTTCATTAGCTCTACCTTAAGCTTCTCAAAGGTTGATTGAGCATGTTGATTCCAATGGTACTGATCCTTCTTTAGGAGTTGATTTAGAGGCTTGGCAATTATTCCAAACCCTAGGATAAAGCGTTCGTAGTACCCAGCCAAGCCTAAGAAACCCCTCAGCTGCCTTATATTAATGGGAGTGGGCCAATTAGCTATAGCCTCTAGCTTCTTAGGGTTAGTAGCTACTCCTTTGCTTGAAATGATATGGCCAAGATCTTCAATTGTTCTAACCCAAAGACACACTTGCTTTTCTTGAGATACAACATTTCTTTCCTCAATACCTTAAAAATGCATTTTAAGTGTCTAACATGCTCCTCTACGTCCTTGCTATATACTAACATGTCATCAAAGAATACTAATACAAATTTCCTTAGGTAAGGCTTGAATATATGGTTCATCAAAGCCTGAAATGTGGAGGGAGCATTAGTGAGGCTAAAAGGCATCACTAGAAACTCATAGTGACCCTCATGTGCCTTAAAAGCGGTCTTTGTAAACATCTTTGGGTTGCTTCAAGATCTGATGATACCCTGACCTCAAATCTAGCTTACTGAAAAAGTGAGCCATATGTAATTCATCGAATAAATCTTCAATAATCGGAATGGGAAAGCAATCCTTAATTGTCAATTTGTTCAATTCTCTATAGTCCACACACATTCTCCATGAGTTATCCTTCTTCTTAACTAGGACAACAGGAGAGGAGAAAGGGCTTTGGCTGGGTTGTATAATTTCGCTTAATAACATCTCCTTAATCATGTTCTCCAAGACTGTCTTTTGCAGTGAGGAATGCTTATAAGGCCTCAGATTAGCCGTAGCTGTCTTATCATGAAGGTGAATTTGATGGTTATAGACTCTAGAAGGTGGTAATGATTTGAGTTCTTCAAACAAGTCATAGAACTCTTTTAGTAGGTCGGTCAAGTTAGGTGGTAACTTTTGTTTTGTTGACTCCGTTCCTTCTGTAGGTCCTCTTAGGATCATCCAACAATGTACCTCCATTGGGGTTGTTGGCAACTGAGCTAAACTCTTCTCTAGTATCATGTTAAGCTCCTCCACTTCACTTTTCAACCTGCACTGCCTACCTTTCCTTTAGAATTCCTTAACCAGGGAACAAAAATCCTAGTTTACTCTTCCTAACATTGCCAACCAAGGTATACCTAAAATGAGGTCACTAGAGGATAGAGGCAACACATAAAAGGTTGCTTCGAAAGTGTTTCCCTGCATGCTCTAAGTGAACAGCTCAATCTTTTTGGTATAGCTGATATGAGTTCCATCAGCTAAATGACCTTAATAGTGTAATTTGAATAGCTTGGCACCCTATTCCTTTCACTCGCCCTTCATCCATAAAATTAGTAGAGCTGTCAATATCTATAAGCACATTCAGCCTCCTTTTCTTGTAAAAACCATTAACACACATGCTTTCCTTACATCTAAAGTGTCCACTACTAACCAAACATAGGGTTAAATGAGATAATTCCTCCTCTAGGTCAGTTACAACCACATCTTCCATAGAATCTTCGGCCTTCTCACTACTACTACCACCAGCATATTGAGTCTCTTATTTTTACACCTATGCCCAAGCCCAAAAGGCTCATCACACTAGAAACATTGCTTTTTCTTACATTTCATCTAATTCTTCTGGGGTAAGGTGAGTCGTTTTGTGGATCTAGATGCTGTGTAAGTGTTTAGCTTGGTGGAATTGGTTGAGTTAGCTATGGTGTTTGTAGTGTTTCTTATAGGTTGGGCTATATGGCTTTTGGTTGTGGTGTAGTGTTCATCATCGTTGTGGTTTATAGAGGGTATGGCAATTTAAGGTGTTGGTGTTAAGGGAACTAGGCTGTGCTTTGGGAGTTCTTAAGTTGGCTTTAGAGGATAGATTGGTGGCTTCTTGTAGTTTTGCTAATGTGTAAGCTTGGTTTAGGGTGTTTAGTTGGAACATACGTATAGGGAATTGGATCTCAGGTTTTAATCTGCTGAAGAAGTAGCTGATTAAGTGTGATTCAGGCAATTGTACTGGGTGGCTAAGTGCATAAAATCATCTATATAATCTTGCAATGTTTCTTTTTGTTGTAGCTCTTTGAGCTTAGCCATAGGGTCTTCAAAAATGCGTTCATTAAATCTAGCTTGGAGAGCCTTAGTGAGTTCTTCCCAAGTCATGGATTAAGATCACTCCTAGATTTAGAGTAGGACAAATACTACTCATATGGTTTATCTTCTAGATACATGGTTGCAATACTAACCTTAAGGTACTCAGGAGTACCGTCCAATGCAAAAAACTGCTCTGCACGAACCTGCCAGTTCCTCATTCCTTCCTCATTGAATATTGGAAGTTCTACTTTTGTGCTTCTTACTAGAATTTGATAATCTGTCATGGCTTTGACCGTGTCTCCTGTTTCTAGTTGCAGATTCTTTTGGGGTACTGATGTTGGAGCCTTACCATGGAAGGCAACACTGGAAGGAGATCCAATCATCGTGTTTTTATTTTGTAATTGTTGCTTCAACTCGTCCAAAATTTGAATTTGTTTTTCTAAGGCTGCTTGCTACAATTTGAGTATGTCGGTGAACATCTTTATCTACCCTTCATGTTTTTCAACTTGCTCCTTCATGGCTACCCAAACAAGCTCTTAACTTTTTTAGCTTCTCTAGTTTCTCCTGCCATCACCAAGATGCTTTGATACCAATTGATGCCAATGGATTAAAGAATGAAAAATGCTACTTGAATGCAAGTAGAAGTTTGAATACAAACTTAGGAAAATTGTATTGTAATAATTCTTTTCTGCTAGAATTTGTTACACAGTATGTGTATATTAATAGCCTAAGATCCAAGTGATGGTTCTGCTGGATAATCTTGCCATGTCACCTATAGTACATACTAATGATTCTACTCTGATTTTGCCGTTGCAATTCACACGTATTTCCAACAGCATGGCCTATTACTACTAATTGCTATACTAAGATAATTGCTATGCTAATAACAGCCCATTGGCTTATTATTTTGGCCAAACCTTGCTTAAGGCCACCGGCCATTTCACATGACCATTTCCCTTCTGTACTAGGATCCTTCCAAATATTTGTACTTTCTTTTTCTTTACCATCAGTTCGTGCTTTCCCTTCCTCTCCCTCTTAACCCCGACAAACCCTAGATCATTCTGTTTCAATTTTCTTTTAACTATACTTCTTCATTTTGTTGGAAACTTTAATGGGATTAACTATAATGCTTGTGTAATAATTTTTTTTTTTTTTTGCTTCAAATTATAATCCAATAGATAATTTGATTGATTAATAATGTTGAGTTGTAAATTTTATTATCGGTATATTTGATATTAATACATAGTTTTTTTTCCCTTTTCTGTAATCACTTTTTGATATTTTGTAACCATCTCCAGTTTTATTTAATCCATCTTTCTCTCTTTGATATAGTGTAATAACTTTTTTTTAATATAGTATAATTTGATTTTTTTTTCTATAAACAGAAATTCATTCCTTTAACGGTACTAGCCATTGCACAAGGTATGAAATCCTAACAAAACTATTAAAGAGATGGGAGACTAAAGACTCAATCCAAAACCATCTCTTTTGTGTCTAAGGGTTGAAATATCCTTTTAAAATATGAATTCTACACAGAGAATAAAAAATCAACACTCTGGTCAGACAAAATCTCATAAAGAGATGAAAAACAATAAAAAGAAAGGAAAACAAAAGATGCCTACTTATTCTAAAAACTATGCTACTACAATATTGGCATTATTGTATTTCAATCTAAGCAAATCTAATGTGGGATTGTGAATATGGAGATGTAATATTGATGAACTGATATTAATGAGAGCAAAATATAAAAAATTCAAATGGGAGGTGTTAAAAATAGACCCATAGCATGTATATTATTTAATGTGGGAACTCTTGTTAATCCCGTAGTAAGAAAATATTTGCAAATGTAAATATTAAAAGTGGTGGATTTGTGGGTTTTTGATGGTGAATAAAAGCAAAAGGTTCGAAAGTTAGTTGCCCTATATTAGGGTTCGATCGGAAGTTTCAAAGAGAGAGAGAACGCGGGGTTGGAGGGGAGGGGGGAGGATGGGTTTGAGTTGGGGTGTATGCCTATTTAATGTAAGTGCTAACCACTCCAAGATCAATTTTATCTATATCTACATCTATCACAATTTGTATGTGCATCTATTATAACGCTTTAAATTTAAGAGCATTTATAATCAAATGATAAGATCGATGATGACGTAACAAATCAGCTACGAACTTAGGAAGCATTGCAACAAGATATAAATATACGTTGGACGATTCCTATTAATCCTATCTACATAGATTTATGCCCATCAGCCTGACTTCCTAGTCTAGTGAAGAAACAAACATAGCTAATGATTATGAGGATGTGGTCGACGAGGAAGAGGATTAGTTATATTAAACTTTGGTATTCATTTGATTTCATAGTTTTATGTTGTTAACTAATTTATAGCCCATTTCTAGAGCTTTTGTGACCATATAGCAATAAATATGTTATGCTGCTACTAGATAAAAACGCAATAATTTATATAAATCCCAATGTTGTTAGACCAAGGCCAATCTAGTTGGTTCAACCTAGTTAAACTGAAATTGGTCATGGCAACGTGCCAATTCTTCGTAAAATATCGAATTTACATTGACTTGGTTTGGTTCGGACAATTCAAGTAATCCAATTGTAGCTTAAGTAATATAAAAAGAATTTTTTTTCTTATAAAATAATTACCTAAACCAATAATTACTAGCGTATTGTATAATAGATGGGTTTTAATATAAATACAACTTTGTATAAAAAAATTAAACTAACATGTCATTCCATAAAATTTGGTAAAAATAATGATTAAAATTTGATTAATTTTATATGTAGAAATCATATAATGAGATATTTTACAAATAATTTGTGTTAACATGTACAATTCAAGCAAATAAAAACTTATGAAAAATCTTAGAAATTACACCAAATCATCAACTTTAGAGATAATTTTATTTAAGATTTTAACGTTTGAAGTAATTAAAAAAAAAAAAAGGAATTGCTTAAGGTAAGTTAAATAAGATATCAATATTTTACAAAAATGATTTATAGTATCAAAATTTGGATAGCTTATCATCATCATCTTGCTTAATTTTTCCTCAGCAAAAAACCTTGTTCAACTCATTTTATAAAGTGTTGAATCCTCTTTATAAATGAATTTACTACCAAATGTTGATACCACCTAGTATGATCCACCCTATTCTTATGTGAATATTTTAGTCTTTATCCAATTTTTATTCCATATATAAATAAGAATATTATTTTTTTATCTCGACCAAGCTACCCTGTATATCAACTCCATAACCTAAGAAAGTGATATATTTTATCATGATCCTTCATTATCCTCCATCACAAGATATGCCCACTAATCATATCGTTTACGGTTTATATTATGATTGTGTTTAATGACTCCAAAGTTTAACATTGTATATATATAAAAAGATACATAAAGGACTAAAAATTAGAGATCATTTATGTTTATTCATATGAAGGAATGAATTGTATTCACCATACAGACACTTGAATCGAAAAACTGATTTCTTTATAGTATATATTACAGGACATGGTATATGTATATTTATTATCTAATCTTTATTAATTACACGTTTATCTTTTTATTTATATTTATTTTCTTTTATACATTTAGCTACTTGGGTTTAACTTTGTTTCATATTATGGAGTTGCAAACAAGTTGAGCTCAAGTAACCAATATACTTGCAATAGTTACTCAAGCTTGATTTTTAAATAGCTAAGTTTGAATTTGAATTAAATTTCCTTTAGCCAAACTAGCTAAACTCGAGCTTATAATTTTCAAGCCCAATAAAAGCTTGGCTCAATTTAAACTTGATAAATTTTTTATATGGATGAAACTTGAGTCTTAAAAAGCTTGGTATGATTTGGCTTGGCCTGTTTGTAGCCTTAATTGCATTACAGGTGATATATCAGGATACTTGCTATAGAAATTTAAATATTAATATAATGGTTAAATATTTAAATATTCGTTACTTGAAATAATATTTTTTTTCTTTATGAATGCTAAATTTATGAACTTATACAAACATTAAATTTTACTATGTCCACAACTACTAATCACTTAGTCTTTTCTTTTCCTTTTGGACTGAATTAATTTGTCATTTTATATAAAAACTAAATCATGAATTACTAAATTGCATGTAATGTACAAAATATTTTTATGTATATAGTTTGTACATATTATCTACATAGTTTGATTAATATATTATATGTTTTAAAAATATTAATATGACATTTAGTAGTGTAAACTATATAAAACCTTTTGAAAGAAAGAAAAAAAATTAGTGGAAAAAATGAGAAAAGAGTCTAGATAAATCTCGTTCCTGCTAGTAGAGTACTTAGTGACAAATGCATTCGAGATTTTTAGCCATGTAGAGATACAATTTCCTTCGTCGATTTTTTCATGGTTTCTATCAGAAAACCATAGTTTTTGTTGGATTAATTGCACTTACAGCACCTGAACTTTTTTAATTATAACAAAAATATACTCAAATAAAATTTCATTACAAGAAAATATTTGAACTTTTTAATTCTTTTGACCATGGTACTTATAGACGGCTTCCATCATTTGCTGATATGGTAAGCAGTCCGATTAAAATATTATTTCTCTATCCATGTCAGTAATTTTTTATTTTCTTTTTTCACTTTCCCTTCTCTCTCTCTCCCTCGCTCTTCTCTCCCTTTCCTTCTTCTTCTTCTTCCTCAGGCCTTCTCCTTCTTCTTTCTCTTCTTCTTTTCACCTTAACCCTTAAATTAAAAAAAAAAAAAAAAATCCCTAACAAATTTTTATAAACCCATACACCCAATGTTTTCTTTTTTATAATTTTTTTCTTTCTTTTTGCCCCTTAAGATAGAAAAAATCAAAAGATGTTTGTTTGTTTTTTTTTTCTTTTTTATGACTTCGTCATCTAATAAAATAAACAAATAAGCTACTACTAACCCCATAATAATCCTTTAAGTTGATATTAAAAAATTACAAAGTTAGGAACTTTGTAACTTACCAAAATAATTTTGTTAAAGAGCACGAGAGAACCATAAAATAAAATAGGATGTGTGGTCAAGGCTTTTTTCTCTTTATATGGATGTTTAGGTTGGAAGAAGAGGGAGAAGGAGGGTGTAGAGAGGAGGAGGAGAGGGGCGACAGGAGAGAGAGAGAGAGAGAGAGAGTGAAAAAAATAAATAAATAAAAAGAAGAAGAGTACAGAAAAGGGAGAAAGAGGAACGTGGCTTATGATCTGTGAGGGGCATAAAGTTTTTTTGGGTAGTAGGTTAGGTTGAGATGTTGAAGGTGATGTGCATGGTGGCTTTTGTGGTTGTTGGCTTTATTTATGAAGAAGGTAGCTGGAGAGTCAATGGTCAAGAGATAAATGGTGGTGGAGTTAAGTGGTGATTGGTACTTAGATGTCGATGGTTAAGTTTTGGTGGCGTAAGTGACAATGAAGGTGGAGAATAAAAGAGAAGGAAGTAAAAAAAAAAAAAAAACTATAAAATTTAAAAAATTGCCTATGTGGAACAAAATAATATTGATGATTTTAAATTTTGATGGAATTTAGTTTAAATCTCCATTAATGGCTTTTGAAGAAGAATGATGAGAGAGAAAGAGGGAGAATAAAAAAAGTAAAAAAATATTTAAAAACTAAAAAATTGCCTATGTGGATTGAAAAATAATATTTTAATTGACTTAACCTGATACGAAAAATGGACTGGATGGAAGCTGTCCAGAGATATCATAGGTGAAAGATTTAAAAAGTTCAGGTATTTTCTTATAACTAAATTTTGTTTAGGAATATTTTTGTTATAATAAAAAAAGTTTAGGTACCTAAGTGAAATTAACCCATCTTTGTTTGTTGGCTTGAGTTTCCCTACTTTTAATGCTGGCAAAAGTTGTAGTTACACTGTAATAGGTTCTTAGCTACCCATCTCACTATTTCCATAAGTACTTTTTGAAAATATACGATTATTATGTCTATTTCTCAAAAAATACGATTACATTGTTATTTGTTAGGGAAATGCTTACATTTTTATTGTCCATTTTTTCATAAATCAATTCTTAAAAACTATAAATTTCTCATTTTCTTTTTATTTCAGTTAAAGGATAATTAATTCTCAAAATCTTGGAGATATAAAGAATCTTAATTAATTAAGGAATTGTGTTATTACCACATTTCCATGGGTTTATGCTAAGAAGAAGAAGCAAATCAAGAGTTGAAGGATAAGGTTTGCTTGTTGGTGTTATGTATTGTGTTAACGTGTTATTTGTTGATTTTTGTTTTGTCAATGTTATTGCGTATTTAAATTGATGTTGTCTTTGTCTGCTGTGTTTGTTACTATATTGGTTGTGTTGTTTAGATACGTATGTGTCAACATGGGAGAATGTTCTCTTGAAAATAGGGTATGGGCTGAAAAATGCATGAACAGAAGTTATGTTTTGATAACTGTTAGCCCTTGTACTTATATTAGCAAAACGATAATGAAAAAAAAATAGATTTTTTTTCTACAACAATTATTCTAAATTTCATGAGATTGTTGGGTTCTCTCTAATAAGCCCAAACCCTAAATTCATCATAGGAAAGAAAGGAAGAAGATTAGCTAAAGACACTCAATATAACACTACTCCATATAATTTAAGATCTTATGACATATTGGTATTAGAGCTAGACTATATAGAGGAGGTGAGGAAATTAAGGCAACAATTGGAGGCATTATTGGTAGTGTACCAGAAGATAGGGCGTGCATGGAAGCATGCCAATAGCAGTTAATGACTCAGGTTGCGTCACAAGATTTGATAACACCTTTAGAACTAGACCACGTAACCGAGGCTACCAGTGATAATCGATGAAGGGTAACAACAATGATGGAAGAGCAAAGAGAGGGACAATTACTTCAAAGTTAATGAAGACGAAATTTCAAAAGTATGATGGGTCAAAAGATCCCTTGCATGGTTAAATCATTGTGAGTAGTTTTTTGAGCTTTAGTGGTGAAAGATGAGGAGAATGTGCAATTGACGTCGTTTCACATAGAAGGAGATGCACAACTATGGCATATGAAGCTTAAGCAAGATAAACCAGATTGTAGTAGGAGGAATTTAAGTCATGTGCCATTTAAGGTTTAGTCCACCTTTGAGTAGTAATAAATTAGGTGAGTTATCCAAGCTACGATAGGTTCAACAAATTGTTAAAAATCTTCCTTCTATTGTTGAAAATGCCCATTGATTAGTACATAACATTACTAAATTTTAGCAAAGTTATTTGGCTAAAAGTGTGTACCTAGTAGAAATTAGAGTTAATTCATGCAATTTGACAAGAAAATATGCATGTCATCATTGTGGAATTTCCATTTTAGAAATAAGATAAATTTCATTCAAAACATTTATGGTCATTGTCTAGTCATGTCAACTGATGAGAACGACTAAGATGAAATAATGAAAGGCTGTCATATTGAATGCGCTTTTCTTGCCACTTTAATTTACAGAGAATTAAGAAGCATATGTGGTTTTTCTTTTTTCAATTCCAACAAAATCCGCTTGATTTAATTCCAAATCTAATATTATATAGAGCTGTGATGGAAATGGAGGGACAAAAGCAATGCGATCTAATATTGAATCTTTTACCATATCAGGTATATTTTTATTTTGGTCCAAGTATTGTTGGAGGAGGAATTTCTTTAGTATGTATGTCACGCTCCAAAGGGCACTCTAAACGTAACAATCCACCACACTCAATATTAAAGCTTAAGTATGACAACCTTAGTCATTACTAGAAGCTTCGATATTAAGTGTACGACATGCTCTCACAAATTTAGAGGACCATACTTTGAAATATGAAGCTTAAGAAGATACAATAACAATTTAAGAAAAGAGAATTCATAATAAACATTCATTCATAATAATTGTCTTACAAGTCTTAGAGGCATTCCTCATCCAAAATAATTATAATCTATTACAAGGAACTTTCTATGAAGTCTACATCTAAACTAATGCTAAACTTCATCTAAAAATTCCTTAATTAAAAAGGGGAAAAATACCTGGCTGCAGGGATCATGTGGCCTTAACCGCAAATAGTTAAAATGCAAAAGATATCTATAAGGGTATAAGCTAATAGGCTTAGTGAGAATTATTTCCATAAGCAAATTCTTGTGTAGTAAAAAAAATTCAAACAAGTTATTTAAGCAATCAAGTGAAATCAACATCACGTGAGCAAGCAAGACATATAGTTTTCCAAGAACTATATGTTAAATGGATTTATGCCCTCCATTCGGGGTTTGGTAATAAGTAATCTAAAAAATGAGTAGTTTTAGTTAAATTATACTTTCAATCATTATCGCCAAGCATATAAAGTCTACTCGGGTTGAGCCATACCTTTGGATTACTGTCAAGCATTGGTTTAATTCCATATCACCAAGCAATCGCTTTCAATCATAGCGCCAAGTGTTGCTTTCGACCGTGCTACTATCCTTTTCCACCAAGGATAATAACCCTATGCAATGTGACTCACTTCGTGTATGCATGAATCAATTTATTTAAGATATTATAACATCATTATTATCAATTTTAAGGTGATCACAGAATCTCATACATATCAAGTTCTATACTAAAACAAACAATTATTTACAATCAATTCCCACCTCGATATTCTCAGAATTCTTTCAACAATTTTTACATACATATCATTTTGTCTTTCCTTAATTCTAGTGTGACTAAACTACAAGCATAATCAAGTAACGTTTTTAAAAAAATAAACTCACCTTGCCATGACGACACTTTTTCTAAATGGATGAGTCGTTCAAACAATCCACTTAGTCGAAATAATCTTCGAGATACGAGTATTCTTCTTCGGGATCACCTAGTTAAAAAAAATACCAAAAATGAGTATTTCTTGATACTTTCTTGAAATTGATAAAACTATGTCATAAGAACGTCAACGTTCGTATAGAAGATGATTTCCGATTTAAATGATCATAACTTGGTCATTTTCACTCTGAATTACGCATATAATATACCGATTTCTACCTATTCAAAAAGATCTATCCATTTTTAAAAACTATTTTCATCGAACTAGATCATTTAGACTCCGAAATAGTGGCGATCAGATTCACACGAATTTTCCCATCCCAAAAGCATTTGTTTCAAACATTCAATCACCAAAATTGCTTTGATAAAAACTTAGTTATCTATATAGTAAAGAAATTCCTTTTTATAGATATATAGCTTATTTCATCTATGCTCAAGTGTTTGTTGTCTAACCCAAAATTCTTTAGTAAACAATTTTAGTTAGAAGTTTAGAAAAACCATAATTTATAAGAAATCCATTTTATAAATTCTTTAAAATGAATATTTTGATTCTTTTGTTTCCAAAGAATTGTTTTATGTTTATCTTATTATTTTCCTTAATGACTTTTTAATGAAAAATAAATTTCTCAATTTTTCTTTTACAAATTTTCAATATTAGTGTCACTTTTCCCATTAGTTTTCTATACAATTTTTCTTTGACCATTACTCAAAAAATCTTGGTTTGAAAACTCTTATTCTCTTTTTTTGGGGTTTCCTTTATATTATGTATTTATAGAAAAACATTTTAGTATCAAAAGTCATCTTCTTTTAGAAAACAATTCAATATAGAAATGATTTAAGAAAAACTTTTCAAAACAAAGATAGCTTTAAAATTATAGTGAGTTCTTCTTAAAGTTTTGAAAAGAATAGATTTACTTTTATTAACTCATATATTCTAAATTTCATATATAACCATTCTTAGGTGATAAAATCTCCTTTTTACAAAAAGTATAATTGAAGCTTTAAGGTTTAGACAACAATCTTTATGTGCATGAGCATGAAAATAATAACAAGCAAATGAATAATAAATAAAGTCAAGTATTGGGAGTCTTAGCTTCTTCAAAGCTCTCGGAACTAAGAAATAGACTGGTCCCAAATAGAAAAGAAAACAAAAGAGAGAAAATTGTTTTGACTTGATGAGGACAAGTCTAAGACTAGAGACTAGTCTTAAAACAACATGAAATAAATAAATTGCAAAGAAGGAAAATAAATAAATTGCTTTGCATGAAAGTAAATAAATTACAAGTGAGCTTATATGCTCTAAAGAATATATATATATATATATATACACACACATAATCATACTTAGTTATATATAATAACAACAATAATATGAGCAAAGTGAAAATAACAACAGAAATATATAAACAAATATTCACGAATAAGACCAATACATAAACATGATATAGCTTCCATAATATTAGTTTTAGGAAACCCCACATGGTCATGTAAGTTACATGATATGGTAGGAAGAAATATATAAAGAAAATTTTACCTAAAGATGGTTTTGGAGTAGACGGGTTTTGTGTATGTAGAAGGGGGTTTGAGAGTATTTTGGGAGAGTTTTGAGAGTGTATGTGGAGAGAGTTTTGAGAGGAGAATTTTGGAGAGATTTGGTAGAGAATTTGTGGGTAGATGAAGTGTAAAAGAAATAAAAGAGGAGAGGGGTACTTATAAAAAAATGGGGAGTGAATTTTAAGTGATTTAAATAAAAAATTAAAAAAAATATGAGAGAGGGAGAATGGGGGGGCGCGGGCGCCTTAGGAGAGAGGGGAGAGGGAGTTTTATTTTTTGTATTTTTGTTAATTAAATGTAATAATATGTAAAGTAGATATGATGTAAAGTTATGAGAAATGTAAAAAGTAAAGATAATAGATATAGAGTGTAAGAGTAGATGTTAGAAAAAGTAGAGATAAATAAATAGTGTAGAATAGTAATGAATAGTATAATGTAAAGTAGATAAATTATAAAGAAAATTTTACTAAGAGGGTTTTGGAGTAGTATGGGTTTTGTGTATGTAGAAGGGGGTAGAGTTTTTGGGAGAGTTTTTTGAGAGTGTATTGGAGAGAGTTTTGAGAGGAGAAATTTTGGAGAGGATTGGTAGAGAATTTGTGGGTAGATGAAAGTGTGAAAGAAATGAAAGAGGAGAGGGGTACTTATAAAAATTTGGGAGTGAATTTTAAGTGATTTAAATAAAAAAATTAAAAAAAATATGAGAGAGAGAGAATGGGGGGGGGGGGGGGGGTGGGTGGCGCAGGGCGACTTAGGAGAGAGGGGAGAGGGAGTTTTATTTTTTGTATTTTTGTTAATTAATGTAATAATATGTAAAGTAGATATGATGTAAAGTTATGAGAAATGTAAAAGTAAAAATAATAGATGTTAGAGTGTAAGAGTAGGTGTTAGAAAAAATAGAGATAAATAATAGTGTAGAATAGTAATGAATAGTGTAATATAAAGTAGATATGACTAATAAAGTACTAGTAGTAGGAAATACGTGTATAAAGGCGATATCTGATATTTTGCTTATCGAAAAATTGTAAAATTAATTTTTTGAAAACCTTATTTTTTACGATTCTATGGTATATTCGGTATATTTTTACTATTCTAAGCCTAGGACATGTTTTTTCAAAAACTGTATCGATCGGTTCAAAATGATTGCGCTTTTACTAATATGATCTTTTTAAGCTTCCTTATGTTATTACGAAATTTACATACTAATCTCTTACTTACTTACTTAGGGTTGGAACATGGGATTGCAGGATTTAAACTGTTACGTCTAACTAGAGTTTTGTTAACTTTAGGGTTTCTGGTTGACCTTCGATTATGTTTTAAGCTTAACCGATCGCAAACTTTGAGGGTTTACAATGTATAAATAATCTATACGTATAACATATTTTGGTACCATAAATCTGCAAAATCACATGACAAAAGTAGTGGATTTCATATATTAAGTGTATAAATAGATAGTCTATTTACGAAAGTGCAATGTTTTTTATATGACATACCAAGTTGGATGATAGTTTTATCTTCCCGAGGGATTATAAGGTCAGATGAAACAAAATGCCTCAAAAGATGTTTTTCATGGTATTTTCAACTCTGTATATATAGACTTTAAAATGGTTGTTTTTAAAAACTAAAGAGTAGAGATCAATATTATTGAAATATTCAAGCCTAGATTTATCGTGGTATAGAACATGTACTTAGTTGAAAGACTTAGAAAAAGATCAATATTGATGTGCTCTTTAGGAGATTTTCTTTACTTTCACCCTAGCAAGCATAAAAGATTGTTTGTTAAGGCATCATAACTAGCACTTATCTTCCATTGATTGATCATGGATAAGCTAATCAATGTGGTATAGTATGACTATATGAGAACTTCTACCTTCATTATACTATCAATACCAAATTTTGCCTCAATTAAATGGCCATAGGACATAATCTCCATAGCTCAAAATTTGCAATTGATGTTTAAATTTATTATAGGACAATATTTATAAGAATAAACTATTTTTCTTTTGAAATCATTTTACTAGATTTGCTTTTGGCTAATACATAATTTTCTTTTTGTTTCTTATTACATTAACTAAATGAATTGCATATTTTGGTATTGATTTGATTTTTAATAAAAATGATCTATACATTTTTTTTACCTTGATAACTAATTGTGATTGACATTATGTTGTAGGTTAAAAATGCAAGGGGGAATTATAGATATGTTTGCAACTAGGCCCTGAGGCCTAGGAGCATGTTCAAGGCCTCAATTATGAATATTCAGTGAGAAGGATGGTACACAAAACCTTTCAATCATCCATAGTGATGATCATTCGGTCAAGATTTTTCAATTTTCGGTTTGATTTCTTTCAGTTCAATCCATATCAAACGTTAACCATTTGATATGGACTTCGACTAAGAATTGAAAGAAATACTTAATTTTAAAGCTTTTAAGGAGTCACCACCCAACTATTATGAGAAAAATTATAAGTTGGATAATTGGTTGGTTGATCCCAACTTAGCCACTGGTCTGTGAAAAAAAATTGATTTTAAAATAATTTGATAAACGAGAGATTTTTAAATTGAGAGCTATCCTATTAAAACCATTTGGGTTAAACTTATTCTTAATTTTAAGTTTGTCCCTTTTATGCTCAAATTTTTACTAATATACAAACTATGATATTTACAATTTATCTCAAAGTTTACAAATCTAAAATATTTATAATAAAGAATGAATCAATTCAATATTACGAGAATAAACAAGAAAGGG
The DNA here is from genome assembly GCA_024138025.1 of Combretum micranthum. Classification (NCBI taxonomy): domain Eukaryota; kingdom Viridiplantae; phylum Streptophyta; class Magnoliopsida; order Myrtales; family Combretaceae; genus Combretum; species Combretum micranthum. The sequence goes on along the minus strand of JAMXBD010002064.1, from coordinate 27,332 downwards.
GTTTTCTCATTTTTTATTTCGCCCAGTGGTGCTTAGTGTCGCTATCGGGATCAGATAACAATTGTACTTTTAAGAAAATGTTAATGGATGCGTTGCTTTTAGTATTTAAAACCATTTTCATTTAATTTTTTTATTTTTTTAAATTAGGATTTGATAGAAAAATGAAGTTTAAAATTAATCTATTAAGCTACTAGGAATTTATTTATATTCAAGAAAATCACTTTTCTAAGTGGCAAAAAATTTTATTTTATTTATGAATAACAGATGAAACATTCAATTATCCTTTATGCTTATATAATATATATATATATATATTTTTTTTTCCATCCATTTATTATAACACACACATATTTTTCTATTGAATTTTGTCCATTTATTTTATTCCTCAAGTAACGTTAACTTATTATAATGTATATTTATTGCATTTTTCATTATAAAGTAAAAAAAAAATAAAAACTAAACTAACTTACCTTAACAAAGGGACAAGCATGCACGGGTGAGAGGTTTGAACTTCGGATCGAATGTGGGTCGAACTTGCTGCATTCGGTCAGTGGAAGTTGTTGGAGGAGCTCCAATGATCTTCGAGGTAGGGGTTGTGTCAGAATGGGCCAAAGGCGGTGGCGAGTAGTCCTTTAGGGTCAGGTATGATTGAAACATGTTGTAACTAGTGGTTTTAAGGGCTGCGGACGACGGTTAGAGGTGAAACTGCAACTGGAGTGGTTCATGACTTCTCTAGAGCTGTCCAAACCTATCAATTATAGCTCATGATGCCTTAAAACTTCCACAACTTCAAATCTCTTGACTTTTGCCCAAAAACTTAAAAATTGAAACTTTAAGTTCAAAACCCTAACTTTGAAAAATTATTTTTAAATTTTTTGTGTGTTTTCTTTGTGATTGCTTGACGGAAATGTGTATCAAGCTCCAATTTTAGGATTAGAGCATGATCGAGATGGAGAACACTAAAAGCCCTTAATCAATTTTCATGAATTAGGGTTTTTTTGCAAATCTGATTAAAATTGATTTCCTTTAATTATGATTGAATCTAGACCTATATATGAGCATATTCATTGGAAAATTAACTCCAAGGGCTCGATTGTTCTTAATTTGGTTGAAATCACCATTAATGGTGATTGAAAGTTCGGTCTCATCTATTTTCCCCAATTTTTGTGCTCAATTTTGACCCTTAAAACTACGAATCGAGACTAGAAATTGGTCTTAATTCGTAGTACTCCATGTGTACTTTCTTGATTTCATATTAATTTGTTGAAATCATGAAGTAAATTTGGTAAAAAACTTGCTATAAAAGAGGCAGTATGAGCTGACCCACGTGTAATCTTAGGAGGATGGAGGAAGAAGACGGTGATGTCATTGTTGATGCCATTGTGGGCGATCAGCTTGTGCCACATGGCAACCAGGCGGGAAAAAAAATAAAATGCATTTTTTTGCCTTGTCTAGAGTAGACCCTATTATCTCTTGTATGCTTGTCAATAGCTTATTCATACCAGCTGTTGGCTTATGTCTTATTTTGGTTTTATAAAAATAGTATAGTTAAGGCTTCAAATTAGATTAATTAAAAAAGACCAACCATTGTAACAATTTTGGGCAATTTAATTAGGTCCAAAAAGATTTTTAATTTTAATTAATACTATATCAAGCCCATATTACTTTTATTACTATAAACTATTATATTTATTATTTTATTTATATATTTATTATTTTATAATAATTTTTCCTTTTTTATATTTTTATTATAATTTGTGGGCTTAATATAATATTAATTTTATTACAAATCAAAGCTTTATATGAGCAAAAATGGAGTGTCTATAGTTGTCTTCGTGCTGTTGTTTGACAAAACTTCACAAAAAAAAACAAAAGAGAGACCCCTTTTTGCTTTTTGAAAGCCTTAGCGTAAACCTAAAGGTAGAGAATGAGCTTTTACAATTGATTCACTAGGGATTATGACCACATGTTTAGTATCCCTTAAACATGTTCCTTTGATTTGATTTTGATGTTCCATATAGACTTGGTTTAGGCACTCCTTTGAGCTAGCCTATGGATTGGTACAAGCACACTCCTTGAGCTAGCACTTGGCTTTGGGTAGACGCTCCTCTAAGCTAGCCTAAAATTTGGTACAAGTGTGCGCATTGAGCTGGCACTTGATTTTAGATAGGCGCTCATGAGCTGGCCTAAAATTTAGCACTTGACAAATGAACAAGTTGAAGGATAGCAGAAGCTCCTAAGCTTTTGTAAAGATAGGAATACTAGTAAGATACTTATAGGATAACTTAGCTCTTGACTTTTCTTAAGGTAATAAAAAGTTCCAATATTCAGAGGATGACTAAAGTTCCTAAATATAGGAATACAATGGTTCCTGAAATTCTCAAAAGATGACTAAAGATGCTCCTAATTTTTGTAGGATGGTTAGTGCTCTTATATTTAGAGGATGACCAAAGTTCCATCATAGGAATACAGTGGTTCTTGAAGTTCTCAAAAGATGACAAAATCTCCTAACCTTTATAAGATGGCTTAAAGTTTCCATACTAAAGGATAACCAAAGTTCCTAGCATAAGAATACAGTGGTTCTTGAAGTTCTTTAAGGATAAATACAACTCTTAAATTTCCTACAATCTTCATAAGATAACTAAAGATACTATAAACAGCTCCTAAAGTCTTCATGGGACAACTAATGGTCTTAAAGGCTTCATAAGATAAAAGTCCCTGAGAGTTCTATAAAATAACTACAGTTCCTGAAAGTTTTATGGGACAACTGATAGTCCTAAAGACTTTATAAGATAACTGAAATTCTTGAGAATTCTATAAGATAACTTAAGCTTCTAGAGTCTTTATACGATAATTAAAAGGTCTTGAAGACTCCATAAGAAAACTAAAGATCTGAGAGTTTCATAGGATAACTTAAGTTCTTGAAAAATTTATGGGAGCTAAGGATCCTAAAGACTTCATAAGATAACTAAAATTCTTTAGAGTTCTATAAGATAACTTAAGCTATTGGAGTATCTATAAGATAATTAAAAGGTCTTAAAGGCTTCACAAGATAACTAAAGTTTCTAAATGTGTCATAAGATAACTTATGTTTTTGAAGAATTTAGCGATAACTAAGGGTTCTAAAGAATTCATAAGATAACTTAAGTTCCTAAGGTTCAAATGGGGAAGCCAGCACAACCAAAGTTCCTAGACCTTTTCTCTTTTTTTCCCAAAAAAAATTTATCTATGCAAAATTTTGAGCCAAAGGCTCTTCAAAAACTTTCATTTCTTTAAAAAAAAAAAAAAAGATTAATTTCAGCCAAGACTTTATTGATTTTTTTCTTTTTTGTTCTTAAAAATCGCTAACAAGTGGAAATCTTATGAGATCCATAAGTTCTACATAAGCAGCAAACTTGTCTCTTTTGTCTTATGACCACTTTTTTTTTTTTTTTTTTTAACTTGCTCTTCATCCTTAGACTCATTCACACCAATCAACTCCCTGTGGGTCTCCTAAAAAATTCTTAGAGACTTTGGATAGGTAAAAATTCTTTGCTCCAAAAGATAGCCTTCATGATCCATACTGATTCCAAGATTCTAAGACCTTCCTTTCAAGGAATAGGTATCTTATCATAAATTGTCTAGTCCAAGAGGATTTCCTTACACTTTCCATTGGTTTGTTTTCACTCTTTACTCAAATTCCAAAAATTATGGTCTATCTTGCAAATAATACACCTTTGTCAATCCGCTAAGTCTTTTTTGGACTGTAACGTACGCTTTTGGGTCATTGGCTTATTAATAAAGACATTAATGTGTATGTTGATTTTCAAAAGAAATATTCTCAATTCATCTCAAGTTTACAAGTTAAGAACCTTTTAAGAAAAACAAAAAATGAACTTGCCCCAGTTTCAAAAGCAATTTTTTGTATCTAGGATAAATCACTTCCCATGATCTGAAAAACCTTTAAAAGAGTGTTGTGAGTGAATCTGCAATCGAAGGATATTATGGGCTTTGAGATGTATTTAGAAATTTTCAACTTTTTAGGATGTTTCCTTGTTTTTTCTTTTGTTTTTTTTTTTTTGGTTTAGGTTTGACCATTTGTCCCTCTTTTCATTTTTTTTTCTTACCCCTTCTCATTTTTTTTTTTCTCTCTCTCTTTTTTTTTAGAATGATTATTATTCACTCTCCCTTATTGGGTGGTTTAAAGTTCAAATGGGATAGATTTTTCTTCATTTCAAACGAAAGGAATTATCAATGACAATTAATTACTTTTGAATTTATGTAACTAGGAAAGTACAGATCAGTTTATCCTTTTATCTAATTAATGACCCTAACCTCCAAAATTGGCCCATTGTAGGGTGGTTCTTGACAAGGTTTCAATTATAAGAGACACTTCCCTATATGGCTCGAAGGGTTTTAGCAAGGGATAAGTGAGTTTGAGATATTGAAATAAATGTCTAGTGTCATTTTAACATGCATATTAAATTTAAGATGGACTTCCTTTGAAGAATGAGTCTAGTTCCTCACTTCAACTATCACTCAACTCTCGAGTGTTTGAAGGTTAGTGTTTGGATTTTAGCTTGCCTCTTATCATTCTAAGACATTTTCGGTGATGAGATACCTTCGTTTAATTAAAATAATCTTTCAAATACTTTCAATCATACCCCATTTGCCTCAACCCTTTTTAGGAAAACAAAATAATTTGTGATACCATTATAGGTCACATTTCCTTAAATTATTCAAATTTCATTTCCATAAAATGTCTTGACATCAAAAGCACTTTAAACATGAATAATTCGTAAAGGACATTTCTTCTTTTGCTTGCTTCATCAAACTTCACTATCAAGGAGAATTTTCGTCCTTAGTTGATGCTTTAAATTGGATCAATCCAACATCAATTAGGTCTTGTATCTTATTTTTTAGCCTCCAACAAGTGTTTGTGGAGTGCCCTTTTTGACTCATATGATAATCACATTGTGAATTTGGAACAACATTCCATGGTTTATAGCCTGGTTGAGGAGATTCATAGGCTAAGACATTTACTGCCTTTAGTTGGTGAAAAGTTTGAGACAATGGGATAGGAACATGATTGAATTGTCTCTTTGAAGTATGATTATTCTAAATTGGTTGTTGATGAGTTGTTAGGATTCGAAGACAATTAATGAAGTGGGCTTAACGTAGCTTTCTAGATTCACCATGTTAACTAAGGTTTCTTTTCCTTTGATGTTAATAGGTTCCAATGGCTTCTTATCGTGGGTTGCATGGGTTAGGTGCTTCCTTGAAGCAATTGCATTCTCAATTTCGTAACTTGCTGCTACTATCTCACTGAAGTTAGCTGATGTGTGACCAATGAGGTGAACGAAGAATGGCACCTCTAAAGTGTTGATGAAGGTGAAGGTTAAGTCTTTCTCTTAGATAGATGTCGCTGCCCTTGCAGCTAAGGTTCTCCATCGTTGGGCATACTCCTTGAAGGATTCACCATTTTGTTTATGAAGCTACTTATTTCCCACATGGAAGAAGCAACTTTAGTGTTGAATTTATATTGATTGTAAAATGCCCTGGCTAGTTTATGCCATGTATTGATCTCAATGAGATCCAATTGCGAATACCATGTTAGGGATAGACTTGTAGGCTATCTTGAAATGTCTGAATCATTAATTGCTAATTCTAGACATATCTAGTCTCTCTTGAACATATAGCCTGATGTAGAATTTAAGGCAGTCGATCCCACCATATTTATCAAAATCTGGGGTCTTGAACTTTTTAGGGTGGGACCCCGCATCAATAGTAGGTAAGTTGATGATGCCCATTTGCTCAAACTTGTTGTTACCTTCCATAGCATTTAGCTTGCCATTGATTTGATGAACTAAATTTCTATCCATCTCCTTTTGTTTTTTTTTTCCAGTTCTTTCTTAAGGTCTCCAGAAGAGAGACCTATGTTAAGGCAAATGCTCAACCTAGAACTAGTTTCTTCAAATTTAGATGGTTGTCCTTCTACTTCTTTTTCCTTTTGGTTTTCTAAATGCCCCTCTTGAGGAGGTTGGACAGCCCATAGGAGACTGATGCTAGCGATAAGGAGTTGGATCTGCTAAGACATTTTTAGTACTGCTTGCTCCAAGGTATTAATCCTTTGCTCAGACTTGGTGGCTTCAGTGTTGGTATTGTTGTTCTCATCACTACTAGCCATTTTAGAATTGGATTGAGTGATTATTGGCTTTGCTTGTCTTTTTGCTTTTTATGAGCTATTTTGGATCCTAGAAATTCACACTTGTTAGCAATACTCATTTTTTTTAGGTTTTTTTTTTTTTAACAAACACTACTTACAAAAGGAAAAACTTGTTTAAAAGAGGTGATGATTTAAAAAATATATATAGTTACAAAGTGAAACTTTGAAAGAAAAATTTGGTTTTTTTTAAACATTGATAATTATTGAAAGTTGATGCGTTAAGGACTATAATCTATTTATATACACAAAGGGATTACAAATTAGAAGGTAGTAATTTGATGTCTAAAGGAGTGACTAAAGAGGAGTTTACAACCTATGACAATAATCTATCTACTAAGGTAACTTTGTCAAAAAATCCTATGGCTTGTCTAAAAGAAAGAGTTACTCTAAAGGTCAATGACCTATAACCTACGAATTTTTACAAACTTGGTATTTTTTTTTCATCTTTTTCAAAATTTTTTTTTTTTATTATAAATAAAACAAACAAGAAAACAACAAGAAATGTATCACGTGGATGCAGATGTAGAGACAATGACTAGATAATAGTAGGGTCAATATCATGGACTTCATTTGAGTTGCAACTTCATTTCCCCTTTTTTTTTTTTTTTTTGAAATTATAGGGAAATCTTTATACAATAAAAAAAAAATTGCACATGATTTTCTTTACAAAGATATTTACAAGAAATATTATATGGATATGTACAAGGAATATTACAAGGAAAATTGTTTACAATTGAAATTACAACTCTTTTTAGGATATGTCCAACTATTATTTATCCACTAGCTTATAATCATGAATGCAAATAGGTAGGTTACAAAGGACCTCCAATTAATGGATCATGGGTCACATTAATGGAGTGGGGACTAATTTGTGTCTTATGTGGTGGTTTACCACAACACCTAAGACTTACAAGGGCCTCCGGTCCTAGGTCTTAAGGCTACTTGGTTTTGACCACATCTAACACATTTTTAAATTTATAAGTTCCACCCCCCACCCTACCCACACACCACCCTACCCCACAAATTTGGTGCCCCTAAGGGCTTTTGGGAAAAAAAAAAAAATACTACACCGCTTAAAAGAAGATATTAGTATAACTATTTAAGAGTTAGGTATAATAAAAATAATATGCAAAAATGAGCATAAAAAATAAACTTTAAATTAAAAAACTTCGAGTGGCTAGCCCCTCTTAAAAATAGACATTCTTCGTGCAGTTGCCAACCTATCGAGCTTAGATTTTTCAATTTTCGATTTGATTTCTTTCAGTTCGATCCGTATCAAACTCTAACCCATTTGATATGGACCCTCAACTAAGAATTGAAAAAAATACTTAATTTTAAAACTTTTAAGGAGCCGCCACCTAATTATTATTGGGAAAAAATTGCAAGTTAAGATCAATGGGTTGGTTGATTCTAACTTAGCCACTAGTCTATAAAAAATTTAATTTTAAAACCAAATTTGATATACTAGAAATTTTTTGTTCGAGAGCTATCTTGTTAAAACCATTTGGTTTCTGTCTTAATTTTTAATTTAAAGTTTATCCCTTTTTATGCTCAAATTTTTACCAATGTATAAACTATGATATTTACAATATATCATCAAAGTTTACAAATATAAACAATATTTACAATAAACAATGAATCAATTCAATATTTACAAGAATAAAACAAAAAAAAGAGGTTTGTTCATTTTTTTTTATCCTCGGATGTGCATATCCACTCGCTAATCGGATAAAAAAACACGTAGTTCTTTTAAAAAAATGTTACTGGATGGGTTACTTTTAGTATTTCAAACTATTTTCAATTTAGGTTTTTTTTTTCCCTAAACTTTAGGATTTGATAGAAAAATGAGGTTTAAAGTGTAATCTTATAATCTAGCGGGATTATTTTTATATTAAGGAAAATCACTTTTCTAAGTGACAAAAGATTTTATTTATTTATTTTTTTATGAATCTAACAAGTGAAACATTAACCATTATCCTTTGTACATATATATATATATGTATCCATTTATTATAACACATATAAATTTTTTATTGAATTTTATCCATTTATTTTATCCCTCAAAGCAACATTGACCTTATCATATCATCATCATCATCATCATATTACATTTTTCATTATTATCTAAAAAAAATAACTAAACTAACTTACCTAAACGAAGGACTAAGGATGCGCGGGTGCAGGGGTTTGAACTTCAGATCAGATGCAGGTCGAATTTTAGGTTAACTAACCCGACTTGCTGCAGTCGGTCGACGAAAGTTGTTGGAGGAGCTTCGATGGTCTTTAACGACAGGGGGTGTGTTGAAATGAACTAAAAGGTAGCATCAAGTAGTCCTTTGAGGTTAGGTGCAATTGAGACGTGCCGTAGCTAGTGGTTTTAGGGATTGCAAATGACGGTCGGAGGTGGAATTGCTGATGGAGTGGTTCATGAGTTCCTCAGAGCTTTCCAAACCTAGTAATCAAAAGCTCCTGATGTCGCAAAACTTCCTACAACTTCAAACCTCTTTGAACTTTGCCTAAAAACTTAAAAATTGAAGCTTTAAGTTTCAAAACTCTAACTTTTGAAAACTTCATATTTGAACTTTTTAGTGTGTTTCTTTTGTGATTGCTTGATGGAAATGCGATTATCGAGCTCTAATTTATAGGATTGGAGCTTGATTCAAGATGAAAACAACTTAAAAACCCATAATCAACTTTCACGAAATTAGGGTTTATTTTTAAATCCAATTAAAATTGATTTCCCTTAATTGTGATTGAATCTAGACGTATACATGAGCATTTTCATTGAAGGATTAACTCTAGGGGGCTCAATTGTTCTTTAATTTGACCAAAATCACCATTAACGATGATTGAAGATTCGGTTTTCATCTATTTTTTTTCGTTTTTCGTGGTTAATTGTGACTCTCAAAAATGCGACCCGAGACTAGAAATTGGTCTCAATTCATAGTACTCCATGCGTACTTCGCGATTTCACCATTAATTTGGTGAGATTATGAAGTAAATCTGGTAAAGAATCGCCATGAAAGTTGAGTATGAGCTAATCTATGTGCAATCTTAGAAGAATGGAGGAAGAAGATGATGATGTCATTGCTGGTGTCATCATAGGCAATCAGCGCGTGCCACGTGGCAGCCAGGAGTAAAAAAAAATAAAAGGCTTTTTTTTTTTTGCCTTTGTCCAAAATCAACTCCATGACCTCTTGTATGCATGTTAATAGCTTATCTATAAAGGCATTTGTCTTACGTTTCATTTTGGCTTGCACAGAAATAATAGTTATGGCTTCCAAACTAGACCCAATTAAATAGACCAACCAATTATGGGCTATTTAATTGGGTTAAAAAAGATTTATAATTTAAAATTAATACTATATTAAGCCCATATTACCTTCATTATTATAAACCTAAACCTATTATATTTATTATTTATTATTTTATAATAATTTTTTTCCTTTTCTCCTTTTTATTATAATTTGTGGTCTTAATATATATATTAATTTTTATTACAAATTAAAGCCTAATATAAGCAAAAATGTGATGTCTACAATAGTCATATACATGCTTGTAATAATCATATTAGTACTATTTCAAGTACATGTTTAATATGTATGTACATGTATATATATCTATGTTTTTGAAACTACTATTGATAAAAATGTTTTATGCAGGATGTAATTAATGTAGCTATAGCCAGTGATGAGCTTCACATCCTTAGTTGATTCCTCGCAAATGGGTCCAATCAAATTAGTTATGTTTGATTGTTTCTTTTTTTTTTTTTTCCTTTTTCTTTTTCTAATCTTGGTGGTAAAGGATATTTGTTGGCCTTTTGCAATTGAGTGATGTTTGTGATGGATGACGGGATTTAGACTCTTGTGGTTGTGTTATGTTGGTATTGGATGATAGAATTGAACTCTTGTGGTGGTGTATCCTTATTATTGGATGATGGTTTCAAACCTCTTAACATAGTATATTTGTTATATTTATCAAGCATTTAAAACATTGTTATTATTATGTTATAATTATTAAATAAATGTACATATTTATATGATATCGGTTAATCCACTCTAAAGATAGGCATTTTATGATAGGGACTAATCCACTATGAATATAGGATTTATGAGAGAAAATGATATATTTAAATGGATGTCATAAATTTGTTATAATATTAATTGCTTAATTAATCTTTTTAATAAAAACGGGGCTTATGGAAGGGATATACACCTCTTCAATAGCATTGATACACATATTAAATCATTTTAAAAGGATGTGTCCTCCCATAAGGGGAAGCTATAAAAGGGATACCAATCCTGCTTTTATTTTTTCATGGGAACTTAATAGCACCAAAAGTTAAAAAGGAATTTTATATCCATACAATAACTATTGGCTGAGATTTTTTCCTTTCTTGAAGGGATTAATAATCCCTATCATAAATCAATTTTTTTGTCGATGTCATCCTTCAAGTAGACATCATCATTGATCATTTTTTCTGATAGATATAATTAGACAGTAACAGCGGTTTAAAATTGGCTATAGACCCACCCGATTTTTGTTGTGAAACCGATTGACTTGTTAGGCCTAGAACCGATTCATGGAATCGGTTGATCCAACAGGCCCATGCCAGTCCGGTGCAAAAAATTTCAGAAAGAGAAAGAACCATTTAAAGAAGGAAAGGTCAAAGGCTAGTATTATTGGCCTGTCAAATCAAATACTTTCGCATGCATTCGTGCATGTTTTCCTTGAAATGATATGAAATTTCAAAAGCTTAGCCAGAACCATGAATGGAGTGAAGTGATGGAATATAGTGACCTGTGTTGCGTTTGAAATCAATTAATGACACGTGGAATTGTTAGTGTGGTTATCATTTCAAAAATATATTATCTACTCGCATATTTATACCATGTATATATGTAATAATCATACATATATTTTATGGACAAAACTACATGTGTAATTACATGTATTTCTTCATATTTTATATTGGTTGATTTTTTAATTTTTTAAAAATGTATTTAATTTTGTTTCTTTTTAAGAGAACAATTCCCACAGCTCGGTTACTATGGAACCAGCCTGCCTTCCTAATTGCGGCTCTGATTCCTAAAATTAGAATTGAAAATCGCCGGTTTGGGTCCGGGTCCGAACTTAAACTGGACCCTAGTGTCAAGCTCATTCCTTAAATATCAGAGAACGCTCGTCATTTCGGCTACCGTTAGATCGGAGGGCGCCACATTCTTGTTGCGATGTTTGCATAGGTATGCCCTTATCCTAGCATCCTGACCAGCCTCCGCACCCAATAGATCCACTAGTAACTGCATTTTCATAACCAAGACTTATAATACAAAGAATAATGGCAGATGTTATTCAGTGCAATCACAGATCATATTCTTTTTATGTAAAACCATACATGCAGTAAGATAAAGGAGAAAAGCTTCCGTAGATATTACACGTCATGTATAATATATATATAGTGAGTATTTATTAAAAAATTTTTAGCATGCGACCATATGAATGGTAATTATACCATACTCATTGGAGCTTATATGGTCTCATCTACAGAACCATCCAATCAATCATTCATCGTTAAAATAAAAATAAATTATTTTAATGATTTGATTATGGTTAAGTACAGTGTGAACCGTTGTATAATAATAAGCCGTAGAATTTCTAAATACTCATTTACCAAATTAAGTATAATAATAGATATTTTATATGATTTATCTAAAAAAAATAATAAAACTATTTAAAGTAAAAGAAATATGCCCAGAATGTCCCTACCGCTTTATTGGGAAGGTTTAGAGAAATAAAGACTATTCCATACATAGCATCAAACAAGATGCTAAGAAATAATTGATCAAGTTGGTATGGGTCGATTAAAGGGGTTCAACTTCTATCCAACCACTTTTAAGTTCCCACAATTATTAGTTCTTAAAGCAACTTTATTGGAGCTGCTTGATAAAGACTTTTGTGCTAAGCAAAGTTAAAAAAACTAACAAAGTGAATTACTAGAGGAGTTGCTGAAACCAGAATTTATATTAAAATTATTTAACTAAGCAATTTGAAAGGTGAGTTTTTTTATTTTTTTTTTCTCCTAATTTTATTGGTAGAATGTGATATGTTGCAACTAAAAAATTCTTTAAAAATTCTAGAAAAATTATTTGATACAAGAATTAATACTTGACATATATTAATGTGACATATTAAATAACTCTACAAGATAAAGTTGCTGAAATATCTACTATTAGAGGCTCCGGAGTTGCGTCACTTTGTTTTCCATATCGCTCAGCAAAATTATAACAGTTTAAATTGTATACGAAACTATTTTAATTATTGTTGGAGGTTGGGATATTAAGTACGCAAAGCTTTCTTGACATTACCGCGGAGACTCGGTCCTATGGGTGTAAATGCTAAGCTGATTATGACATACAGGGACCCGTAAAATGCACTAAATATGTGTTTATTCAAGGATTTGCGACATGAAGTTAAACCAATGTCGTAACATTTTTGGTTCCATTATCTAATGGAAAATGACTCGTAAAGCGACCTGCTGGGTAAGGTTTATATATAGAATCGTGACACCTGATAAATTTTTTTTTTTTTTTTTTTCATTTTATGAATCATGCTGTCTTTAAGAAATAGATACGGTCAGTTATGGTTTATTTTTTTAAAATAACTTCTATTTAGTTTACAGCTAATAAAAATAATATTAGAAAAACTGATACAACTTTCAGAAAAAATCTGATGTGTTATAAATTAAATAAAAGTTATTTATTGATTATATTCTTTAGACAATGTATGCTTAATAAATTTTACCCCTTGATATACGCTTATAGGTTATTCTTGGTTATTATATAGTTTACTTCTTTACTTAATTATTTACTTATACGCAGTGTCTAAAGAATTTTCTCAAATTTGCCATTCTGATTAATTCTATCGACTTATAGAATATTTTGTTTGAAAGCGTAACTAAAAATTGAAAAAAAAGATGACCAGTATGCAATTAAAAGCTAGTGGTACATGGATGAATGTTATTGGTGTCTCAATTGTGTTCCCACTAATTATAAAATGAAATATAAGCAAATTATATAATTTAATATAAATATTGCTCATTAAAACAGAATAGTATTGATACAGAAAAATCAAGATAGCAAATATTGATCTATGTGATTACATGCAACGTATATTCATTTTTATTTTTAAGAATTCATTATTGATATTGAGTACACAAGACAATTAAAACTTTCAAATACACAAGAAGACCTTATTTATGGACCACGTACTATAACATCCCTAAACTCTAATTCAAGAACGTAAATAGCCATAATAACACCAAATCCGATATTTCCACATGTCCTATATATGTGTGTCCTTAGCTGTGTCCCTAGCTACGTTTTCTTAATTAGTGGCCTTGTTGCTCAAGAAAGCTCCTAGCTATCCTCCCATTACCACCATGAGGATAAAATCCACCAGGCATATGCTCATTACCAGTCCCGTACAATACTCTCAGTATCTCTTGTGGGGTTCTTGAATAAGACAAAGAATCCTTATTTGAAGACAACACATTGGTCTCTATCTTCCCTTCTGGCCCTAGTATTGGAGGCACCACCACTCCTTCATCCTTAAGTCCACACATCCCAAGCTTGTTTCTCAGAGATGAGAGAAGGTTGGTCACTTCAGCCACCGTTAGATGCTCGTAGGGCGCCACCTTCTCATTGCGATGTTCATATAAGTATGTCCTTATCATTGCATCCTGCCCAGACTCCACACCCAATAGACCCGCTACAACTGCACTTTGCAAAACAAGCATATCCATATATATGTAGTAAGATATACACGCATATAATGGGACATAACATGCTAAGGAAATATCTTTAAAAGCACATTGTAGAATAATTTAGGATCAATGACATCGATTTTGAAAAGTTTCGACCTCAAATTTAAAAAAAAAAATGAGTAAATAAATAAATTGAAAATGTTGATGATTTATCTTATGAATAAAACAAAGGTTAATGTCATGAATTATATTTGATCATTGACAAAATATGAAATTAGATATTTGAACTTAAAATTGATCAATTTATCAAATTGGTTAATATCATCATCCTACATGACGTTTTCAACCAATGACAAAAGTACTGCTAATGTAAATGAAATTTTTTTTTTTTTAGATATTAAATCGATCAATTTTAAAGTTCAAGTATATAATTACATATTTTACCAAAATTCAGGTACTATTTGAAACATTCACCCATAAAATAATATTTTCGAGCTAATCATATAGATATATATGTGTGTGTATATACCACCCATAATCTGAGTATTCAAAAAATATAAAATAATTATACAATAAAAAAACTGTCTTCATTTTCTTTAAATTCAAAGTTCTAAATTAATTAAGAACATAAGACTTACAGTATTTCTTTTCTTTCTTTCTTTCTTTCTTTCCATTTTTTTTCTTTTTGGTTTAAGGAAGAAAGAAAGTTTCATATATAAAGAAATAATAACTAATAACACAACTAATCCATTGACAATAGTTTCTTCTCTTTTTAAGGGAAAGGTGTTGTGTTTTGTCAAAACCACAAGTTATGCCAAAACTTCGATTGGACATGCAAAGCTCAAGTACTATATATACTTCCTATATTCATTACATTTACCATATGAGAATGTTTTATTTCATATCAGCAATGCATCACACAAGGAGAGATTAGGAGTAGGACCACATATAACGTAAATATAATGCAACCATCTGAATTAGAAGAGAGTAGGACAACCTAACACACTAGAAAATATACCACAACACGTGTATTTTCTTTTTATCATATTTACACTTTTAGAAGATAAGAAAGTTATTTTAGGGATTTTCTAGATACAGATTTTATTTTATCAAATAATAATATTTTGTTTAAATAGTACAAAATTTTTAAATTTGTAGCGTCCCAAAGAAAAGAAAGCAAATATTATTTTAAATAGAAGTATGTGTTCTTACGGCTTTAGTCGTATAGTTGACGAGATAAGGACTGGCACCAACATAACCATTTAAACCCATATAAGGAATCAAATAAGATGCTAAGAAATAGTTGATTGAGTTGGCATATGGGTCAAATGGGGGGTTCAATTTGTATCCAATTGCTTCATCGAACAGCTTTGCAAAGTTGTGTACACTTATGTCTAGTAGAGGCTCCGGGATTGGACCAACTGTTTTCGAAATAGCCCTGCACATAACAAATCAAGTTGCTTACGAAACTATCACTTATATTGGAGCTTGACGTATTAAGTAATAAAAGCTTTTTTCTGGCCATTATTCCACCTGAACAGTAACTGCTCCAGAGACTTGTTCTACGGGTAAGTACTATGTTGATAAAAATAGACTATATATACGTATAGACATAGGCATAGTTTGATTTCGAATAAAAAATCGAACTAAAGCTATTATCAATAATTTCAAAATTAGAACCATATTGGTTGGCCGATTTTAAAACCGGCTAAAGAACTATCGATTTTCCAATTTCTAGGCTATTTTATGGCCTAGAATTGGATAGAATCGGCAGTTCCAGCCGGTCCATTAGAAAAAAAAAATTAGATGAAAAATTTTGTAAAATTATATTAAATATATAATTATTAATGTTTGCACTTTTTCATATGAATAGGAAAATTTATTACCTATTTACAATATTTAATATGTTATTATCAACATGAATAGACATAATTTAGAATCACATATAATTTAGTTTATATAAACTTCTCCTGAAAGCAAAATTGTTTCATAATAACATGTTTCATGTATTGTAATTTTAATCTCATATTACTAACTACGATTGATATTGATTGTATTTGTATATAAATAAATGCGTAGTCTTAATAAATTTTTTAAAATTTTGATTAATTAATTTAACACTTTTAAACCTAATAATTAACTATTATGAGTTTAAAATTTATTTTATTAAAAACTAAATTCATTTTTTTTTTATTTTTACTTGAAAAAAAAATGAGCTTCCGGGTTCTAAAACTAAACTGGGAATTGCCAATTCCATAGAACCAGATTAGATCTGTAGGAGACAGTTCTGTTTCCAGTTTCTCATTTTTAAGACCTAAAATCAGTGGTTCTAGTTCTGCTTCGGTTTAGTTCTAAAGCCGTATCCATGTATACATATAGATTAGCAACATTTATAAAATTAATATATATCACCATCACATTGACCCGTTCCATTATTAAATGGAAAATAACTTATTATTGTAATGTTAGGTTCCTTAAAATTGAGTAAGGGTAAAAATGAATGACAATCGTATTTAATGATTTATCTGATGAAGAGAAAAAATAAAAACTTTTTATATATTTTACATTATTTTGGAATAGATATTTCTTATAATATGATTTTTAGCAAATCAAACAAGAAAATGATTATTCTATATACTAATAAAAATAGAACAGTGAACCAGACGAAATGTAAAAGTGACATGCTATTTTAATAATCTCGAGAGAAAAGATCAAGATAAAATTATGTTCCTTGACGGTTTTTTTATGTTATGGATTGTATAATATTTTTATGGATTCATGTCTACCATTTATTACTTCAAGTAGCATATAACCATGATGAGTTAATGAATCAATAATCAGTTCTCTTTTAACAAGATTTGCGATAGAAATATCAATATAAGGTTCAGAAGTACCTTAAGTGGCCAATTTCCTCGAAACCAAACTCCTCAATGAACTGCTGAGCAAGGGGTTCGAGGTTAGCCTTCTTGCAGCCAACTGGTAGTGGACCATCCTTGGCTAAATATGGTGCGAAGCTGTGTAGACCCTTGCCAAATGCGCCACATAAGAAGAATTCAGCTTCCAAGTATTCCAAATTCATGGCGAAGTGAACCAACTCGGCGTCGCTAGCCGGAGAAGGCGTGCATTTTGGAGGAGCACCGCTTCGCACCACGGTGAACTTGCCGGTGATTGAGAATACGAAAAGGAGTGTAAAGAAAAGGAAAGATGGTATTGCCATTGTACGGAGCTAAAAGGATAGGCAGCTGAAATTTTGGGGAGATGTGCTTGACAAACATAACAATAACACGCTTTAATTTATAGACGACCTATGGATGAGGAAAGATGGATTTGGCATTGCGTGATTGGTTCATATAGAAGGGAATGGATAAATATTAATCATATTCAGGCGTATGATATATAAAAGTAATGAATACTTCTAAAATATTACTATTCCATATTTTAAGATATTGCCACATGTCAAAATATTATTATTTCGTACGTACACCCATTATTTAGTATCGAATTATTTGATTGATTATATTTCTTTGTCATGGGCTGTTTATCACTGGTGATAGAGATTGCTTCCAAACAAATTGTTTTTTATGTTGAACTTTCTATCAGACAAGATTGTGTTCAATAACATTAATTCTTGTTGGATTTTATATAAGGAAAAAGTCAAATTTTTCTTTTTTTTTTAATGTTATGAATATTAATTGCTCTCACATTTAACCACACGTAAAACTCCACAAAGTTTGGGACATCGAAAACCATCCACCATTATCTTTCAAATTTGAGTTATGCTTTCCCATACCTTATTATTTTAACTACACTCAAACAATCCCAGTTGTTTTCAATCACTAAATATCCAAAGACCATGCTTAGTATATGGGAATGAAATAAAAAATAGTATCGCATTTTCAAAATTTACTATCATCATCGTGTTTGCACATATTTTGAAAAGCCAAAGTTACAATTCTCTAAAATCTAACAATTCTAACTTTAAAAGAGAATTCGATTTTGATTTTGAGAAGCAAAATAATGATTCTATTTTCCGCCCTCATTAATAATTATTACTATAATTGTATTTTTCTCCTCAAAGATATTTACTATTCACGTTTAGTAGTAATGTTGTGTTTGTTTTACTGAAATTATCGGAATGGAATGTATTTGAATTGAATTAATGGAATGGAATGAGTAATCCATTCCAGTATTTAGGTGCATCCATGAAATGGAATGAATAAATAATGGAATGAGGGATCCATTCATGCATTTAGGTGCATCCATATAATGAGATGAAATGAATTGCTTATTTACAAAATTTTTCCTTTATTAAAATTATCGATAATACATAGATGGTTGGATAAAAAATAATTTAAATAGTTAATATTAATGAGGACGGAATGGAATTGCAAAAAGAGGGAATCGAATTCCCCCTTAAAGTTGGAATCAATGATTTTCAAAAATTGTGATTCCAGCTTTTAGAATTGCTCCAAACATAGAAATAGGAATGGGAATGAAACCTAGAACCACAATTCCATTCTTGACTCATTCCAATATACCAAACGTGTAATAAGGGTGTTTTCGATAAGTAGCATGTCTTTCCATACATTTCATACATGTGTCAAAATAAAGAAATTGATTTATTATTTTGCTACTCCTCCATTCCGTTCATTCCAATCCATTCAATTCCATTCCAAACAATTATTGCATACCAAACGTGTAATAATAGTAAAATAGAATTGGTTACTAAGTAAACATGTGGCTCTAATAAACTACCAATGTTTACCTAACAATTACACAAAGAAAATTCTATACATTATTTAATAGATATTTAATGCACACACTTTCACTCCAATGAAGGTTAATTGTTTACATTTCAACTTCTTTACGCTTATTGTACACAGTTTTACAAATAGTATGATAGATAGTGAAATACCCCAAACCCTCATCTAGTTAATTTAGAAATGATCAATTAAATAATATGATTGATAGTTAATTTTGAACATAGTTAGATAGTTTAAATAATAAAATAAGTAAATAAGGGAAAAAGGAATAGATGATTTGATATAATTAAATTAGTAAATAGGTTAAATTGAGATTTGAGATTTAAAATACTATTTTAAATCATCCATATGTCTCAATGATTTTTCTATAAGAATCAAACTTCTCATTTTAACTTATCAATAATTCTTCATTGAGATTCTTGTCTTCAAAATTTAGTTCCTAAATGTCAAAATAAATATTTTAAATGTTTTACAAACTCCTAAATCCTTAAACTTTAGTTACCTTATTATTTTGTAAAATCTAATTAATTTATGAAATTAATTACTTGTTTAAAAAAATTAGTTTTAAACATGGACCCGAAGTAAATATTAGATTTTCATAAATTAAAATTTAGTTGTGTCTTCATAGCAAATTATAAATTTTTAATATATATGTTCTCAAATTATTCTCAAATTATTTTCGATACTAAAGATATTTATCAGAAACATTTAAATTTAATACCCCATGCCCTAAAATATCTTTATTTCATTTTCCTTTATCTTATCCTTCCCTTTTTCTCTTTTAATTTTTCTGTCCTCTTCTTTTTCATTTCCCGTTTCTTTCTTTTGCTTCTTCCTTTTTCTTCTTTTCTTTTCTTAAACTTAACCATCAAATCTCAAATATAGTAAGAATCATAAAGGAAATCAAAGTTAGAAGATGAAATAGGAGAGGGAAATTAAACTTGAACATTAAGAAGAAGCAGAAGAAGAGGATGGAGTGTAAAAAAGAGGAATCAATTTCATGCTCTTGCTTTAAAGTTAAGTATATTTGTTTTATGTTGTTTTGATTCCTGTTTTTGTTTATATATGATGAATTGATGTTAGATTTAAGTAGAAATTGTGATGAAGTTGATGAATATGTTGGTTTAATATTTGATATGAGGTAGGTGTGTGAAGAAGATGATGAATAGTAGCGTGGGGTTTGATGAGGTAATTAGATGTGTTTTGATGATGAAATGAGATTTGAAGTGTTAGGAATTATGTTTGTATATTGTAGTATGTTGTATGAAGTTTGTATAGAGCTTAGAGTAAGGTTGGAGAAGTGAAAAGTGGGTAAAAATCGAGTTTGAAAACAAAGAAGTTCGGAAAAATTGAAACATCCTGTCATACGGCCTCTATGGAAGGGTGTATACACCCCTTAAAACGACCTGTATGAAAGGGTATTTCACTCTTTGGTGCTTTTCGAGCTTCTTCCTTGAGTTCATAAAGCCTGGGAAATAGTCCATATTCAAGGGTGTTTCACGTGATACAGCCTTGGATACAACCCTTGGGGTTGAAACGGTATTTGATACTGCTCTTTTGAATTTCCCTTACAGTGACGATGTTTCGTATTTTGCTCGTAAATTTTTCATCCGACATCAGATTGAGGTAATTCAAATTGCATTGGAAAGCTTAAAAAGAGATCTATAATTTTATGTTTTAAGTTTTTGCAAATTTAAAAATTATCAAGGCCTAAATTTTACTTGTTTTCAGTTGTTTTATATCCAACAAAGTTGAAAACTTGTTTTACTAAGTTAAGTGTTTGTATTTAAGTATAAAATGAATCTTTTTGAGTAAAATAAAATACATAAATGATAATTAATGTGTTATATTTATTGAATGATATAATCAAAGCATGAGTTTAGTAAATTTATAGGTTTAATAAATAATTTTATTAAATTTAGAGTTAGATATAAAACAAACCTGGTTAATAATCTAAGTTCAACTTGTCTTAATGAACTTGAATGAACTAAAATGAATTAGATTGGTTAAGATTAATCAACTTGGCTAAGATTAAGTTAATATAGACTTAAGTTAATATGAATCTTAGATATAAAATGAATCTAATTAATTAATCCAAGTCTAACTTAACTAAAAAGACTTTGATAAGTTAAAATGAGTTAGATTGATTAAATTTAATAAAGTGACTTAGTAATTGGACTAAATATTAACTCTTATCAATTTGGCTAAGATTAAGTTAAAATGAGTTTAATAGCTAGTAATTGGATTAGAATGATATGTTAGGATGACCTTAGTATAACATAAGGAATATGTTGTTTCAAATGTCTATTTGCTTAGGAAATAAATGTTTTTGAATATGAATATTTTGTTGATTACTTTTGTAATAAAATACTATAATCAAAGTGAAAAGAGATACTTTGACAGACAAAGGTGAACTGTCCATATTTTAGCGGGATGGTCTTTACAGCCATAGCGAGGTTTCAAATTGGTGTCTAATCAAATAGGGTAATAAAATGAGTTTGATATAAATGAATAATTAGACTAGTTTCTTATATGAGTTTAATTCTTGAATTTACATATATGAATACTTAACCTATCTTCTGAATTGGCTTATAATTTCCCTTTTAAGCCTATTTAGATTTCTAATATAAGGTACGCAGTAACTTGCGTGATGATTGCTAGGATAAGCATCCTAAAATGAACTAAAACTTAAACTCGGCTTAATAATTTATGAGTGTTGGTTGTGCATGTGCGATTGAATCTAGTTCGGGGAGTAGTAATCTCGTCCAAGCGAACACGGTAGTTAAGCGTTAAGATGTTATGATGTAATGACAAATATACCATGATGTAATAGTATGCCATGATGCAATGGTTGTTTTATATGTGATTTAGCAGGTAGCTAATGGGGCAAGCAGTATCGGGGTAACGTCTACTTAAGCTCGAAATGAAGTAACATGTTTTAGTTCACGTTTATAGGATCAGTTGAACTAACTGATGTTATGGACTAGGTTAAGTAGAGTGTGTATAACTGCTATGAACCTTAATAAGGTCATTTTCTCTTTATTGGTTAGATATAGGAGATATAGTATCCGAACTATTTATATCAACCCCTGAGTAGCTGCTATTACTCAGGACCCCAATTTCCCCTAGATTATTTCGGATTATAAGTACTCCAGTATTGACTTGTTTGCTTTAAAGAAAAGATAATAACTTATTTGTTGATGCACTGCATTTAGTTAAGCTCGTGTGTCACTCCATGTGTCTTGTGTTACTGTATACTGGGCTTCGACTCATTATTTATTGCTGTTGATATTTTTCTAGGTATTTTACTGAATTGATGATAATGATGGTGATGATGATGATGATAATGGTTTGATGATGATGAGGATGAATGTGATGAAGATGACGATGGAGTTGTGGTTGTTTTTTATGATTATTGATGATGATATTTGGCTCGAGTTTTGAGCGATGTTGGAGGAGTGAATTGAAGTAAGACTATGGATTGTATTTTATTTGTTTTTGTATGAAGGATTGGATTTATTCTTTTATGTTTGTAATATTCCTTTAAAGAGGTTGGTTAGAGTTTATGTTTTATAATTTGAAGTTTTAAAGCTTTGATCTACTATTTGTCGAGCCTGGTTTTTTTTGGATTTCCTTTAATCCGATTCGTACTAAACCCTAACCCATTCAATAAGAATCCTCGACTAAGAATTAAAGGAAATTTTGAATTTTTAAAACACGTTGGAGTCGCCACTCGACTAAAGTCGAGAAAAAAATAAACCAAAACCAATGGGTAGGTTGATTTTGGTTTTGCTACTGATTTGCGAAAAAATCGTTTTTTGAAAACGAGAACCAGAAATTAACTTGAGTTCGGGGGCTAACCTATTAAAACCTAAACGGTTACCACTTTAACTTTCCATATTTAAATTGCTTTCTTTTGAACCCTAATTTCAAAATCTAAACTATATATCAAATCTAATTAACTAAACATATGTCTAATATGCACAAAAATACTAATCAAATTCCATCAATAATCATATATAATCTAAAAAACTCCAAATATTCAAATTAATCAAATCTTGTCAAATTCTATCAATATTCATATATTCTTAACTAACCAAATCAAATAAATTCACAAAAATAATTTTTTACATATTTTAAGTCGCCCATTTTGGTGCCTACGTACCCGCTAATCGGGATCAGACCACACGTAGTTCTTTTATAAAATTTTAGTTTGTTGGTTAATTTTAAAATTTTTCGAAATCTTTTCACTTTAAGTTCGTTAAGTTTGTTAATTTTATGAAAAATATATACATATCTTTTAACATGAACCCTAAATCTATGAAGTTAGGTTTTAGCAATTTTATAGAAAATCGGATTTTTCTAAGTGACAAAAATTTTGAACAAGAAATCATAACCACATATCATGTATATCGGTTGATCATACATATCATCAAGAATAAAAATATTATAAGGAATGTCAATATTCAACAAGCTAATTTCAACAAAGCAATATCATGGTATAATCAAGATTTATATATCATTGACATTACATTATGAAAGGTAAGATTTCAATGTGGTTTCATATATGGTGAAATCATAAAATCCAATATTATTACAATCAAAGTCATCACTACATCATGGCATAAAAGAAATATTAATGACTAATCATCATACATGATTACACAATTCAAATATTGTAAACCTAACTAATCATTTTTTTTTTTAGAAATTTTATTTTTTCTAAGTGATAAAAGATTATGATAACTTTATTTATTACCTATCTATAAACTTACATATTCATAAATGTATTTACATATTACATTTTTGTTATTCGATCATACATGATTTATATATAATTCCTTGTAATAAATCCTCATTGGTGGATCTTGAATGTTGTCTCGCAGATAGCGAGGCTATGGAATTTGTGGACCTCTTACATGCATTGAACAGATGAAATTTAATCCAATGATATTTGTCATTCAAATTATGAAGTCTACGTAATTGGCATGCATTTGTTGTCGTTTTTTTTTTTTTTTTACCGTTCATTTAGTTTACTAATTATTTCATCGAAAATATTAATAGTAATAATAATAATAATAATAAAGAAAACTTACCTGAGATGTTCGAGTCCTCACGTGGGTCGAGGTGGTTTGAAGACTGGATTGAAGACAAATGCGGAATTGGACTACGGAAGCTCACCAAAGGCTATGGGGACCGGTTAGTGATTGAGATGGCTATTCCAGCAAATTTTCTGACGACGACTAGCGAAGGTGATATTCAAGGCCACTTTCAGATGAATTCAAACTATCCAGAATCCTCTGTTTCCAGAAACGTGCGCGGATGGAGATGGGAGGAGAAGCCACGCGTGTGGGAGTTGGTCAAATCCAATTAGGATCAACCGTAATGTCCTGGTGATGAAGCTCGTCCGCGGAAGAAGTTCAGTTCATGATTTGAACACTACAACCAGAAGCCCACCACTTCAAAATCCTTGCTGGTGAAAGACGACAACGCAGCTTGCTCCTGGACTCGATGGAGAATGGTGGTCGGAGACGATTTATTTTTTTATTAATTTTTTTTTTTACAATAATCAATTTATCGGGATGGAAAGCTCTCAAATTCCTGAATATAAAATGCTTATTTGATTTTTCTTTTTTTTTTTCTTTTCTTCCATTTATAGATCTAAATTTGGGGCTTTTTATTCTAATCCGAAAAACAAATTACAACTATTAATTAGTTGTCATTAACATGAAAATAGCTGTCATTACCGTTAGATTTTGAACGTTAATCAACGAAAATCTCGGATTTTGCCTTTTTTTTCGGAAGCTAAAAAACGAGTTTTTTCTGATTTTCGAATTCAAATTTCAAACCCTTTCTCTTGATGAAAACAACTAAATTTTATACCAATATAAACTACTCCGCGTCTATTTTCAAAATATGTATTTATTTTGTAAAAAACGGGTTTGAAAACGGGTCAAAAATAGACTTGAAAACGCCCCATCGGGCGGCCGGAGGTAGGAGACGATGAACAGTGTTTTTTTTTTTTTTTTTACGAATTTTCAAAATTACATTATACTATATTAATTATCCATATTACATCCATTGTATTTATTTCTATTAAATTGATTCATTATTATTATTATTTTTTATTTTTTTTTAATTCCTAGCTTTAACATTTATAATTTACAAAATTCAATTATTTTAATTATGTATATACTAACCTAAGTATTTATTTTGACAAAAAATGTCAAAATGAGATGTCTACAGCTGCCCCTCTTTGTGATGAGGTTTGTCAAAACCTTATCACAAAGATAAAGTAGACCTCATTTTGACTTTACCTCGTTTGGAATTCCCACTTCTTGAGCGGGATGAGAGCTTTTCATGTTCTGATATGCTTATTGAATCACTTCTTGGGCAAGGATGTTTCATATACTGAACCATCCCTTGATTCAGGTCTCATGTACTGAGTCCTTATTTGAAAAGAGGTCATTTTCTGAACGGAGATAGAATTGTTTCTTGAGCAGAGATGAAGTTATTTCTCAAATAGAAATGATTCATGTTCTTGAAGAGAAGGATGGCGCTCCTCTGAGCTAGCGATCCTTAAGCTTGAAAGTAAAGTAGGAAGGCGCTCCACTGAGCTTGCGATCCTTAAGCTTGAAAAGACTTTTGAAACGTTTCACATGTTATGCGGATATGCTTCATGTTCTGAACTGCCTTTTGAATTGGATTGCTTCTTGTGCTAACATTTGTTTCATGTTTGATACAAGCGCGCTCTTTGAGCTGGCACCTAATTTAGATAAGCGCTCCTTGAGCTAGCATCTGATTTGGTTTAGGCGCGCTCCTTGAGCTGGCACCTGATTTGGATAGCGCTCCTTGAGCTAGCATTTGATTTGGTTTAGGCACGCTCCTTGAGCTGGCACCTGATTTGGATAAGCGCTCCTTGAGTTAGCATTTGTCTTAGATTTGATTCAAGTACGCTCCTTGAGCTAGCACTTGATGTGGATAGGCGCTCCTTGAGCTGGCCTATGATTTGGTTCAAACGCGCTCCTTGAGCTGGCATTTGATTTGATTATGCATTCTTTGAACTGGGTCTCATGTTCTGATCCCCAAATCTCATGTCCTGAGATCTTGATTTCTCATGTTTCGCATGGCTTCTAGAGCTAATTTCCTGAAAAACTTAATTCTAGCAATATATATTCATTTTCATTTTTCATTCATTTTTTTTTTTCAAAACTTACTAGATTCTTATAGAAGCTTCTAAACTTGTCAGACCACTTGGTGAAGTCCGCTCATCACTAGGTTTATTCCGTCAGGCTAGAGCTCTTCACAGTGGCTATCTTTTGAATTGAATATCTATGTTTGTCTTTTGATGGTAATTGGATTCTTTTGATGGTCTTGATGTCGGAATGATACAGGAGATGGTTCTTTGTATCTCCCTTACTTTGTAGCTTGAACTTATCGACATCTTATGCTATTGGTCTGAAATAGGTATTTCTTTAAGAAAAGATCAAATCTCAAAGTATTAGAATGTTTTTATAACTTTATCAATTGCTCAAATCTCTCTCTCACGGTACACTCATGTTTTAAAAAATTTAAGAGATATAAGGATGGAAGAAAACTTATCAAACAAAGTGGATGTTCAATGATTGATCTGATGATTGGGGACTGCTAGAGATATCTTTTTGTCGATAGATAACAAAAATTAGATCACACATAGACAAAGTAGTCAACACATTTCTGAACTTGATAGAATTTTCATTAATTTCTCAAGAGTAGTACAACTTGACCGCATCAGAATTTACAGGGTCTTTCAAATCTGGACCATCCACTCTAGTCAAAATTAGTGCACCACCAGGTAACACCCTCTTTACTACATATGGTCCTTCGTAATTAGGAGTAAACTTTCCTCTAGGATCTTGAACGTTCGGGAGTACTTTTCTCAAGACTAAGTCTCCTTCCTTGAAATTTCTCGGGCGAACTTTCTTATTGAATGCTCGAGCGATTCTTTGCTGGTAAAGCTGACCATGATATAAGGCGGTCATCCTCCTTTCATCAATGAGATTTAACTGATCAATCCTATTTCTTACCCATTCAGCTTCATTCAATTCAGTTTCTGCCAATATTCTGAGTGATGGTATTTCAACTTCAACTGGCAAAACTGCTTCCATACCATATACTAATGAATAAGGGGTTGCCCCTGTTGATACTCTAATGGATGTTCGGTAGGCCATGAGTGCAAAGGGTAGCATCTCATGCCAGTCTTTGTAAGTGATAGCCATTTTCTCTATTATTTTCCTGATGTTCTTGTTGGCCGCTTCAACTGCCCCATTCATCTGAGGTCGATATGGGGTAGAGTTCCGATGTTTAATCCCAAAATTTTGGCATAATTCATACATTAATTTATTATTCAAATTGGTACCGTTGTCTGTAATGATTGTATCAGGGACTCCATATCTGGCTATGATATCTCTGTTGATGAACTTGACAACTACTCCTTTGGTAACATTAGCGTACGAGAATGCTTCAACCCATTTGGTAAAATAGTCGATCGCCACTAATATAAATCGGTGACCATTTGAGGCTTTTGGCGAAATTGGCCCTATCATGTCCATACCACATTGAG